>PVJX010002118.1:87393-138277 GCA_004027295.1 Dolichotis patagonum | reverse complement strand
GGTCTGTGCAGACTTTGGATCCAAACAGCTCAGGCCACTCTAAGGTCCGGGAGTTTCAGGTCCCAAAGAGACAGCCTGAGATGCTGCTTTCTGGGAGACTTCCTGGGCATGAAGGGCGGGGCTACGGGCCCAAACAGACCCGGCCCAGATGCCGATCTCCAGGCAGTTCCCTGCGGATGAAGGGCGGGCCTACCAGCCCAAAGAGTCCCGCCAAGATGCAGGTCCGCGCAGACTTTCAATCCAAACAGCTCAGGCCACTCTACCGTCCGGGAGTTTCGGGTCCCAAAGGGACAGCCTGAGATGCTGCTTTCTGGGAGACTTCCTGTGCGTGAAGGCAGAATATATGTTCTTAAAGTAGTTATTGATGATCTGGATTTCTGTGATTCATTGTTGTTTTTCCCTTTTCATTCCTAATTGCATGGACATGAGTCTTTTCTTCCTTTTTTTGATAGAGTTGGCTAAGGGTTTGTCTATATTATTTTATCTTTTGGAGAACCAACTCTTCAATTCAGTGATCATTGTATTATTTTCTTAGTCTTATTTGCATTAATTTCTGCTCTGTCCTTTATGATTTCCTCCCTTTGTATGAGCTTTGGACTTGACTTGCTCTTCTTTTTCTAGAACCTTAAGGTTCTACATGAGATTGCTTATGTGAGCTAACAATGTTTTTCTAATATGGTAATTCACTGCTAGAAATTTCCCTCATACCCCCAGCCCACGTTCATGAAATTTTTGTGTTTTCATTTGGCACTGACTTCACTGCAGTATGATCCCACAATATGCATAGGATAATTTCAATTCATCTGCATTTTCTTAAGCATGTTCTATCAGCTAATATATGTTTTATTTTGGAGAAAGTCCTATGTTCCACTGCATTTTCTTGTTTTTGTGGGAAACACTGTAAATATCACCAGTGGTATCTTGGCTCTTGAACTTAATTGGTTCTATTATATTGGAGAAGACAGTTGCATTTCTATTTGTGTGGGAAAAATGGCCACAGTCATGTTCATCACCCAGTGTGAAATTTGTGAACAGAAGCAAAATTTTGTCAAATGCCATTGTTTGCAAGCCAAATTATTTGTGAACAGAAGGCATTTATGAACTGAGGTATTACTGCACTAAGTTTATTTCTTCAGAGGTTTGGTTTGGCTCTGATGTTTGTTGTTCTGTCTAGTTGATTGGCCTATTTGTGATAGTAGGAATTGAGTTCCCCCATTACAGCTGTACTAATTCTTATCTGACTTTTAATATTCATTATTACTTGTTTTATATAGTTTGGTACACCAGTATTTGGTGCATATATATTTATGATTATTATTTCTTCCTCCCAGATTGTTCCCTTTACAAGTATGCTGTAATCTTTGCCTCTTCTCATCAGTCTTAGGTTAAAATCCATTTTGTTTTCAAATAGAATAGCTGTTTTTTCCTGGGTTTTGCATGGAGTATTATTTTCCATCCTTTGACCTTCATTCTATGAATTTCTTTATGAGTTAATTGGGTTTTTTCTATGCAGAATATTGTTGGATCTTGTTTCTTGATCCATTTTGCCAATCTGTTTCTTCTGATTGGGGAATAGAGACCATTCATATTGATGGCTCTAATTGACATGTATTCACATATCCTTGTGATATTATTTTTCTATTAGGTTCCCTTTCTTTCTTCTCTGTTCACATGCTTGCCTTGCCTGGTGAGTTCATTCTATTGGCATATCTGGAATTGTTTTCATTTTCTTTTTCAAAATATCCTCCAGAATTTTTATGATTGCTAGTTGGGTGGTCGTAAATTTCTTCCGTGCTCGTTACCATGGAAGAATCTTAGTTCTCTATCAATTTTGAAAGATAATTTTGTGGACTACATTAATCTGGGTTGAGGTTGTTTTCTTTTGGGGCTTGAAATACTTCACACTCCAAGCTTTCCTTGACTTAAGGGTCTATGTTGAGATGTGCTGATTCCAATGAGTTTCCCTTTATAGGTTAGTTGTTTCTTTTCTCTAACACCTTGTAATATTGTTCTTCTGTTAAATTTCGGGAAACTTGGCAATTATACACCATGTGTTACTTTTTTTCTGATCATGACTTTTTGGAATTCTGTATCCCTCAATTATCTGCATCTCAAGTTCTTTTTCCATGCCCAGAAAGTTTTCTGCTATTGCTTCTGTGAACAGGTTTTTTTTTTTAATTCTCTTTGTGGTATCTTCTGATTCTTTGTTGAATCCAAAGCTTATGTTAGTTTTCTTTTCATCATATCTCAATTGTTGGATTGATTTTTCATGGTAGCTTGCTATTTTTAAGAGGTCTTTCATTTGATCACGAACCATAATCCTGTTTTCTATATCTGATGGTGTATCTTCACACTGGTTGATTGTGCTGTATATACTGTCAGTACAATTTGTAATCTACTGGGTTTCTGTTTGAGGTAATTTTATGGAATCTTTTCAATGTTGGGCATTAATAACTTCCATGTCTTTCCTAAGGTCTTGTATTTTAATCTGTATCTACTCTAGATTCACTAATTATTGTTACATTATGGTTGTCAGATCTTTAATATCTGTTTTATTTTTATTAAGAGACTTATTGATTTGTTTTGTTACTTCTTCAGCCAAAATTTCATTAAACTCAGTTGGAAGGTTTTTTATTTCTTTGACTTCAAAAGCCCTTTGATTTACCTTGGGCAAGTTGGGGACTATCAGTTGTACCTTGCTTCCATGTTTTCTCAATATCTTTGTTTGTTTGTTTCATTTTATTTTATTTATTTTCTGTGTTGAGGATTATAAATTGCTTGTAGTGGGTAAATTTATTACTAGTATTTATATATCTTTATGATGTAAATATTTTTCAGAGATGTCTTCTAAGCATAGCTGATATTTGGCTTTTGATCTATTCCAGGATCCTGCCTCTTCAGTTTATTAAGGATGAAAGGTTACTGCCTGTTTGGCCTAGCATCCAATTCTTTGGTATCAGACTATAGTATGTTTATGATTCCCAGATAATCTTCCTCTTTCTTCCTAAAGTTATTATTTTCTATTGTGTGGATTCCAAATCTTGTAAAGGATGATTTGCTGCAGCTTGCCACTCCATTATCTTCGTACAAGGCTAAAAATTTATTTTAAATGATTTAGCCTAAAAATACTCCCATATATGCAGAAGAGAGGAGCTCAATTAAGCTTTGAAAGAATACAAATACATGAGAAGTGAGAAAGGATCTATAGATAAAGATCTGTGGAACAGCCAGGGATTTAGCTCAAAGGCATAAGTACCTGGAAAGATCAAGGTCATGAGTTTGATCCCCAGCACAAACACACACACACACATACACACACACACACAATGATCCATGGAACAGTATTAATGTGATTAAACAAGATAGATTCAGGGCAACAGCCAAGAAGTAATAGTTCATGCAAATATATCAAAAAAACTGTAAGTATAAATTGAAAATATAAGAAAAAGACAATCAAAATTGATCATTTAAATTGAAAAAATAATACAAGACATTATATATATGCATGTATATTAAATATGGAATAGAGACATACACACTGAAAGGAAACTCTAAGTTGCAGAAAAGATACATATGAAGACAAATCATAACTAGAAGACATAATTATGGAAAATATTCAGAATAAAGCACAGAGAGAAAAGGAGATACAATATATGAAAGAAATCTGATACAGGTAAGGTATAATGAGAAGTTCTTAAATACCTATTCTGAATTACAAAATTTGAAACTAGTCTATGATTAGAAGCACTAGTCAATGAGACAATGATTCAGACTTGCTTCAAATTAATAAGCCTATATTTTTAACAGAATATTTAACCTTATGCCAGTAAGTATAAAGAAATTCACAAGAGAAGAAAATAACACTTGAGTATATAAAAATTTAAGGAGACATTCAAGGTTCAGGGATTTAGCCTAACAGTAGTGTGCTTACCTAGCATGTGTAAGAACCTGTGTTTAATCTACCACACAATAGAATTACAAAGTGTAAAAATAAGACTTTTGAAAATTTCTTGTAGAGAATCACATGGAGCTAAATTTTCATTGAAGAATCAGAGTGCTCAACTGATGTTCACAACAACAGATAAAGAGAAAAATTCAGTATACTTCCAAAAAATTCTTAGCAAGGAATATATTTAAGGATATTCAGGAAAAAGAAACTATCCAAAAAGAATGTCTACAGGTTAAAGAATGAGCAAATAAATTGAAAAATACAAGCAGAAATTTAAATAAATGAAGTATTAAATTATTTATAGTGCTAAAAAATAAAATATTGAACATCTATGCCAACAGATGAATTATGTTTCAAAAATCTAAGTTGTTTCATTTAGAAAAAACTAAAGAAAAAAGTAAACTTAGATTCAAAAACTAAAAGTTGTATATTAATATATTAATGCAAGAGAAGTACAAAATGTGGGTTACAGCACTGTAGAAAAAAATGGAAATCAATTAATCCAAGAGGAGACACATAAAGAATAAAATGTAAAAAGCATAATAGAAAATAAAAATAAAACTGAACATACATCCACATATATGAGACACTACAGTAAGAATAAATTGGCTAAAATTTCTGACCTTAGAACAAAGACTAAGACAATATTAAAAATAAAATAATATGAAAATCTACATGTTTTAATAATTACCCAAATAATAAGAAAATGTAAAGATTGAAATAAAAAGATCAGAAAAGAGGGATCCACTAAAACAAAAAACAAAATAATGCAACAGAAAAATATGAATTAAAAATGCTACAAGCTGGGGTTGTAACTCTGGTAGAGCCCTTGCCTAGCACATGTAAGGCCCTGGCTACTTGTAAAAATAAAAAATAAAAAAGTAGGTACTAATATAAGCAATTTGACTAATTAAAATTTTTAAAACTTCTCTTACTCTATAGGCAAAATGAAAGTCATTTCTAGAAGTGAAAATGGCATCATATTATAATTTACATTTCTGTTTTGCATATCTACTAAAATAGTTTGATTAAAGAGTTTAAATAAGAAACAGAAAAAGTTATATACTCTGTAATGAAAACAATATTAATATCTCTCAACAACTAATAGTGTAACTGGACAAGAAATTCAATAACACGCCTAAAAATGAAATAATGAAAAGCTAATAAAAATAATATTAATAACAATTTAATATAATAAATAGAATAGATCTACATTTGGAGTACAGTGGACAATAATTGCAGAACATATATTAGAAAACAGACAAGGAATATTTGTTTTAAAATATTCATTAACAAATTAAATGTCTCAACACATTTTAAAAAGCCATAAAACATTAACTATCATTTTAGGCCTCAGAAATATAAAAATTAGAAGCCAATAACAAGAATATAATTAATTGTGTATATAGAAAATTCAACATGAATTATTTTCTATTTGTATGTGAGAAATTCATGAGAAAATTTAAACTACTCAGAGTTTCTGACTAATTTCTAAATTACAAATAGGCCTAATAAAGATACATGACCAAAATTAATTTATTTCTAAGTTTAGAGTACAGTGAAAATGACCATATAAAGGTACATTGCAGTGGCTATGATAACTGACAGACAACAAAACTTAAAAACAATTCCAACTTGAGAATTTAGAAAAAATAGTTGTAATCAAAAAATAATAAATTATGAGTAGAAAATAATGTAATATATAAATTTTTTAAATATAAGAAAAGTACAACTGAATAAAATTTGTTTATTTCTAGCATATTAATTACATGGTTTACTGAGGTAGTACCTATAAAAGAAAAACATTAACATTAGCTTATATTTCAATATATGAATATTCATGAGCATTAAAACTGTGAAAGATAACTGCTAAAATGAAGTTTCACTTACACAAAAACATGTACATTAAATGTAGTTCTAGAGAGATAAAAGTTACCTAAAACTTTCCTAATTTTTTTATATATTTATTTTGTTATGTTTTAAGACAAAGAAACAAGCCTGGGGATTTAGCTCAGTGGCACAGTGCATGCCTGGAAAGCAGAATGTCCTAAGTTCAATTCCTAGTCAAAAAAAACAAAAACCTTCCACTGGGAGCAACACAGAGACCCGCAGAAGGCCTCAGCTACATGGGACCCTGGCTGCTGGGCCTGCCCTTGTATCTGGACCAGCAGCTGGTAAGCATACATCAAGGCTAAGCTGCCTGGGATTGCTGCTGCTGGGCCCACCCTTCCGCCAGGAGCATCTTGGAAGCCCGCTGAGGGCCTGAGCTGCCTGGCACTGCCACTTCTGGGCCCACCCTTCCACCAGGAACATCGCAGAAGCCCGCCCTTCCACCTGGAACTTTGCGGAAGTCTACTGCAGGCCTGAGGTGCCTGGGACTGCTGCCGCTGGGCCCACCCTTCCACCAAGAACATCCAGGAAGCTGGCCACAGGCCTGACATGCCTCGGACTGCTGCTGGTAGGCCCACCTTTCCAACAGGAACATTGGAGCCTTGGACTACAGTGGACTACCATGCTGGCTTGATGAAAGGCTAAGGAACCCCTCACCCAAACAGAAGACCTCATCAGGCATCAGTCAGTGTGGTGAGTTTGCCCCCTAAAATAGAGGTCTGCAGTGGGTAAATAGGGTGGAAGTGAAACTCCCTCCAAGTATAAGACCTTGGCTAACTGGTCAAGAGAGTGGGTAACCCCCTCCCCCCACACAGAGAACATCAAAGAGGTTGAGTAATGCACCAATATTGCCCCGCCCCAATTTAGAGGAAATTAAAAGAACTATGAGACCCCCAGTGACACAGTAGGGCCTCAGCTGACACCAATACTATAGCCAGGGAGACCTGGTGACCTACCAAACTCGAAGATATAACAACAGCAGAAACTAAGAGTTGCCCTACATCAATACTTCTGGGCTAGTTAGTCCAGAGAGAATATAGGACTCACCCAACAGGTACAGAAGGAGGAATTCAATAGACTGGATCTCCTCTTCATTGTGGTAGCCAGCAATTTGACAAACATCAACCAAACAGTAGGACCCTAAAACATAAACTACACAAAGTTGTGACTGTTGGAATAGAAAGACCAGATATTTACCCAAACATTGAAAATGACTAAATAGAAAGGCAAAATGCAATCCTAAATATCTAATCCATCAGGAGCAAGTACAGGCAATAATGAAGTGGAGGACCTTAAAAGTCATACACCAGAAATCTCTGCAAAGATAGCAAATGAAGTAAAGAAACAAATCCATGAGGCTACAGAGGAACTCAAATAAGAAATAACGTCTTATGTAAAGACAAAAGAAACAACCTTAGTAAATTAGTTGCTCAACATAGCTAGAGAAGAAATATAATAAAAAAATACAGGAGCATGGGAAATTGATTGAAACTTTGAATGAATAATGCAGAAAACAAGCAGAATCCATGAAACAAATTGAAAGAGATATGCAAGCAACAAAAAATTGTAGTGAAAGCCTGCAAAGCCATTTAAATGAGGTTGAGGATAGAATTTTGGACCTTGAGGACAGGATCACAGATAGTGATCATGAAAGGGTAGAAGTTATAAAAACAACAAAGCACCATGAAATGACAATCCAACAGCTTAAAGATGGTGCCAGGAGAAATAATGATAGATTAATAGGCATCAGTGTGGAGGCAGGAGACAATGCAAAGGATATAACTAAGTTATTCACAGAACTAATAGCAGAAAACTTCCCAACATGGGGAAAAAAATCTGATATACAAATAAGTGATGCATATAGAATGCCAAACAGTCATAAACAACATAAACCTACACCCAGACATATAATAGTTAAGATCTCAGACGTACAGTATAAAAATAGAATACTAAAAGCTATTAGAGAAAAGACACAACTCACCTGTCAAAGAAAGCCTATTACAATCACAGCAGACTTCTCAGTGCATGCCTTTAGGTTAAGACCAGCTTGGAGTGACATATTTCAAGCTCTAAAGGAAAACAACTTCAACCCAGACTGACATACCCAGCATAACTGCCTTTCAAATTTAATGGAGAAACAAGATACTTCCATGACAAAGAACAACTAAAGAAATTCATATGCACAAACCACCATTAGAAAGGGTGATGTAGGACATCCTAGGTAGAGATAAAAATGACCAATAGCTCCAGAACAACAACAGAAAGAAATCATCAGGCTGGACAAGAAATTAAACAAGGAAGAAAAGCAGGAAACTAAGAACAGTAACACAACATGGCAAAGTCAATACAATACATATCAGTGATATCCATAAATGTAAATGGGCTCAGTTCACCTATCAAAACAAACAGGTTGACAGAATGGATCAAGAAACACGATCCCACAATATGCTATATATACAAGAAACACATCTGACTCAAAAAGAAACTCACGGATTAAAAGTCAAAGGATGGAAAACAGTATTCCATGCAACAGGATCCCATCAAAAAGCAGGGGTAATTAATCTATGTGAAGACAATGTGAACTCAAACCAAAAATGATTAAAAGAGACAGAGAAAGTCACTACATACCCATAGGTGGAAAACTACAAGAGAAAGAACTAACAATTATATGTTGTTGCACCAAACACAGGAGCATCCAACTATATAAGACAGATACTAATGGATATGAAAAACCAAATACACAAGAACAAAATTATTACAGAAGACATTAAAAGCCCATTGTCGCAAAGAGATATATCAACTAGAAAAAAATCAGCAAACAAATAATAGAACTGAATCATACCTGTGAGCAATTGGACTTAGTAGATGTTTACAAAGTAGTCCACCCAACCACATCAGAATACACATTCTTCTGAGCTGCACACTGGATATTCTGTAAAATAGACTATATATTATCTCATAAAACATTCTTAAGTAAATGCAAAGGTATTGAAATTATGCCATGCATAATATCTGACCATAGCACACTGAAATTGGAAATTAATGGAAAAACAAATTGCAAAACATGCATAAATACATGGAAATTAAATAACAAACTTTTGAACAACCAGTGGGCTACAGTTGAAATTAAGAAATAAAGTAATACTTACAATTCAATGAAAATGCAGACACAAAACATTGTAATCTGTGGGATAAAAATATGCAATGAAAGATGCAATGAAAGATGCATAAGATGCAATGAAAGTAGTCTTAAAAGGGAAATACATAGCAATAAATTGTCATATCAAGAAAACAGAATGAGCACAAATAAACAATCTAATGCTTCATCTCAAGCTTCTAGAAAAAGAAGAGCAAGTTAAACCCAAAACCATAGAAGAGAGGAAATTGTAAAGATTAGAGCAGAAATCAATGAAATTGAACCTAAAAAACAATGCAAACAATTAATGAATCAAAAAGTTGATTTTTTGAGAGAATAAACAAAAGTGACCTCTAGCTAAACTTATAAAGAAAAAGAAAGAAAGAAACACAAATTCATGCAATAAGGACTGAAAAGGGGGAAATTACCACAGATCTCATGACAATTCAAAAGATCAGTAATACCTATTTTAAAATCTCTACTCACAGAGGAAAACACAGAGGAAATGGACAGATTTCTAGAAACATGTGAACTACCAAAGCTCAACTAAGAAGATATAGCAATTTTGAATAACACAATATCAGCTACTGAAATGGAAAACATAATAAAAAACTTACCAACAAAGAAAGGTCCAGGTCCTGATGGATTCACAGCAGAATACTACAAGAAATTTAGAGAAGATTTGATGCCAATACCCCTTAAACTCTTCAATGAAATTGAAAAGAAAGCAATCCTCCCTAAATCATTCCTGGAGGCAGGTATTACTCTCATACCAAAACCAGAGAAAGACCCAACCAAAAAGGAGAACTATAGGCCAGTCTCACCAATGAATATTGATGCAAAGATTCTCAATAAAATACTAGCAAAGAGAATACAGAAAGTCATCAAGAAGATTATACATCATGAGCAAGTGGAGTTCATTCCAGGAATGCAGGGATGGTTTAACATACACAAATCAATAAATGTAATACACCACATCAACAGAGCCAAAAACAAAAACCACATGGTCATCTCAAAAATGCAGAAAAAGCTCTCAATAAGGTCCAACACATGTTCATGATAAAAAACCTTCAGAAACTCAGAATAGATGGTATCTACCTCAACCTTATAAAGGCCATCGATGACAAATGAACAGCTAATATTATACTAAATGGACAAAAACTGAAAGCTTTCACTTTAAAATCAGGAACAAGAAAATCCACTATCACCACTCCTTTTCAATATACTTCCAGAAACACTAGGCAGGAAATCAGACAAGAGAAAGAAATAAAAGGAATAAAGATAGTAAAGACAGAAGTTAAATTGTCATTATTTTCAGATGGCATGATACTCTATATAGAAGACCCAAAAAACTCCATTAAAAGACTACTAGAGGTACTAAACAAATTCAGCAGTGTAGCTGGATACAAAGTCAATGCTCAAAAATCAATAGGATATCTGTACACAAACAAGAAACTCACTGAGAGAGAAATTATGGAAATATCACCCTTCACAATAACATCTAAAAAACTGAAATGCTTAGGAATCAACCTTACTAAAAATGGAAAAGACCTATATGCTGAAAACTATACTATGCTAAAAAAAAAAAAAGGAGATTTAAGAGGACATTAGAAAATGGAAAGATGTTCCATGCTTTTGGCTAGGAAGAACCAACATTGTGAAAATTGCCATACTCCCAAGACTGTTATACAGATTTAACACAATCCCAATCAAAATACCACTGACAT
The DNA here is from genome assembly GCA_004027295.1 of Dolichotis patagonum. Classification (NCBI taxonomy): domain Eukaryota; kingdom Metazoa; phylum Chordata; class Mammalia; order Rodentia; family Caviidae; genus Dolichotis; species Dolichotis patagonum. Next base: position 127,575 of record PVJX010002118.1, on the reverse strand, counting down.
ACCTCACAGATCTAGAGAAAACACCCCTAAAATTCATTTGGAACTGGAAGAAACCTAGAATAGCAAAGGCAATTCTGGGCAATAAAGGCAAGGCAGGAGGCATCTCAATTCCTGACTTGAAACTGTACTACCAAGCCACAGTGATAAAATCAGCATGGTACTGGCAAAGAAATAGACCTGAGGATGAATGGAACAGATTAGAAGAGGAAAGCACAACAACAAAGACACTCAGCCACCTGATATTAGACAAAGGGGCTAAACATGTTTACTGGAGGAAGGATAGCCTCTTTAATACATGGTGTTGGAAAAATTGGCTCTCCACATGCAGAAGACTGAAACTAGATCTATGCTTATCACCATGCACAAAACTAAAGTCTAAGTGGATCAAAGACCTAAACATTAAAACAGAAATACTAAATTTACTAGAAGATAAGGTAGGTAGAAATTTTGGAGACATAGAGATAGACAGAGAATTCATGAACAAAACGCTAACTGCATGGGAAACACTTCAGAGAATCAACAACTGGGATCTCTTATTATTGAAAAGTTTCTGCACTTCAAAAGAAATCACCAACAGAGTGAAAAGGAAACCCACAGAATGGGAAAGAATTTTAACCAGCAACCCCTCAGACAAAGGACTTATAAAGAATTGAAAAATATCACCAGAACATATAAAGAATTGAAAAACATCACTCCCCCCAAATTCAAAGACCCCCCCTCCAAAAATGGGCAGCTGAAATGAACACACAGTTCTCCTATGAAGATATACAAATGGCAAACAAATACATGAAGAAATGTTCACCATCACTGGTCATTCGAGAAATGCAAATTAAAACAACATTGAGATATCATCTCACACCAGAAAGAATAGCTGCCATCAAGAGATCAACTGATAACAAATGTTGGCGAGGCTGTGGGGAAAAAGGAACACTGCTCCACTGTTGGTGGGAGCGTAGACTGGTGCAACCACTTTGGAAATCAATATGGAGAATTCTCAGGAGACTAGGATTGGAAGCTCCATTCAACCCAGCTATTCCCGTCCTGGGTATTTTCTCAGAAAAAGTGAAAAGTTCATATCACAGTGATATATGTGCACCCAAGTTCATAGCAGTCCAAATTGTAATAGCTAAATCTTGGAAACAACCAAGATGCCCATCAAGCACAGAGTGGGTGAAAAAGATGTGGTATTTTTATACAATGGAATATTATTCATATATAAAGAAGAATGATCTTGCAGTCTTCATAGGGAAATGGAGACAACTTGAGACTCTCCTCATTAGTGAAATAAATAAGAATCAGATTTATAAATATCACATTGTTGCTCTAGTGTAAAAAATAATAAGAACTATAGGAGTAATAAAACCCAAAATGTGTAATTGCTACTGTAAAAAAGAGAGGAAAGGAAAGTGCTCTAAAGGATATAACTGCATGTATGTTTAAGTGAGATAGGTGACCATATTACTGTTTTTGTTAGATTATTGAGCAGGACTGTTAACAGTCTCACTGTTTGAATGTATACTTTGTATGCTTTAATTTTGTAACTTGAACAACTATTTCCAATGATGAGAGTATGTAACATACCAAATGGTGATTTCTTAGTGTTTTTGTTTTAGTTGTTGTTGTTGTTGTTGTTGTTTTGGGGTTTTTTGTTTGTTTGCTTGTTTTTATTCTTTTATTTTTTTCCTTTTGGAATTCTGTATTGCTACCATTTTTCTATTTTGTCTGGTTTTTTGTTTTCTCTTTAAATAAAATTTAAAGAAAGAAAAGAAAGTGCTATAAAGGATATAACTGAATGTATGTTTAAGTGTGTAAGATAGATGACCATTTACTGTTTTTGTTAGATCATTGAGCATAACCATTAACAGTCTCTCTGTTTGAATGTATACTTTGTATGCTTTAATTTTGTAATTTGAACAACTATTTCCAAGATGACAGTATGTAATTTATCATGTAGTGATTTCTTAGTGTTTTTTTTTTCTTTTCTTGTCTTCCTTTGGAATTCTGTATTGTTACTACCCTTTTTTCTGTTTTATTTTGTTGGTTTTTTTTCTTTTTAAATGAAATTTAAAAAATAAAATACAATTTTAAAAACCCTGATAACTGAGAAAGAATTATGTAAGAAAAGACCTAGAAAGAGTATAAATTTATAAAATGAAAAATACACAGGATTCTACTGTATCACAGATTTAAGGAATATTATGAACAACTCCCTAGCAATCATTTTAAAAATTGAATTTTAAATATGTAAAAAATGTACATGGCTCTAAAAACAAAACAATTCTATAAACTACAGAAATGGAGTCAGCACTATAACTATGTTCTTGAGGAATCAGCAAACTCAGAAATTTTTCCACATTAGTTCCACTTATATTCAAGGAACAGATCATTACAACCATAAGTAAATATTCCCAGAATATAGGGAAGAAAAAAAAACAACCACAGCAGACTTCTCTACTTAGTGACTGGTGGCTTTTTAAACCATAGTACCAAAATCTGGCAAAGACAGCACAAGAAATAAAAATTACCAGCCAATCTCATTCACTACTATTAATGCCAAAAATCTCAAACAAATATTAGCAAATTGAACACAGCAACACAAAATTTATTCATAATAATTATACATCCAGAACACGCTAGAGTCATACTATAAATATAATTTTGGCTTAACATTACAAGGCAGACATACATAATTTACGACATTAACTTAAAGGAGATTTTAAAAATAGGACTACCTTAGATGAAAAACCCAAATCTAGCCCTTTGTAATGTCAGCCCACAGTAAATTCCCACATTTTTTTATACTTCTTTTTATACTGTCTCTCCTTTCCTGACAAAATGTAATCTAAAATTGTGAATGGTTTAGGTCTCCCAAAACTCAATCTTATATTTCTGTATTCAAAATTAAATAGTACTTTAAGATCATCAAGCATCCTCACCCAAACACCAGGATAAACTAACACTTATCAAAGATACTCCCTATTCAGTGATATAAGCTTCAGTTGCCCATTAGCTTTTTCAGAACAAAAGAAACACAATGATGCACAAATAAAAGGTAGACTGTTCCTGTTTGGATGAAAACAATATCAGAATAGGTCATTCCTGTTTCTTTGTGTTCCTTTTGCAATGACTCGTGATGCTCTTCCCTATCACCAGTTTCAACAATAATACTAACCTTTCTTTCCTGATTTAGTACCAGGTAGTGAATAGAATCACATAATAGAAATTTAAATATTGCCATGATAATTTTGTGTTGATTATATAGAATACATTTTTTCTTCTAGTTTAATTCACTGTAAACCTATCTTCCACTACCAAGATTGGGAGATATTCAGAAGAGAAGAGTCATCTTATATAATCTTGCACTAATACTGCCTTATTTTGTATTTGTGGCCAGTATTTGATTTGCTGATCAAACCAACTTAACATAGCAATTAGTACTGATTTAATTAATGGCTTATTATGTGCCTGCATCACAGAAGACAAAGTGAAATCTGAGACCATTCTTGCAAAGTAGGATGTTAGGATGTGAGACAGAATGCGGTTATGCAGAAGAGAGATAGGTCATTTGCTGGAAGTCTGAGGTCACAACGAACTTCTGTTTTGGCTGAGGACACCTACACCACTGACATTGTTGGTGCCCTTCCCCTTTCTGCTCAGCATGTTCCATTTCCAAGCACACTCGCATGCGTGGGTGACTTTTTCCAGAGGGTTTTGTCTACTTGTGAGAGTTTCCACAATTCATCAGTACAGAGCAACCCCATGCTCTGAACTTAATGATCCTGGGGAAGAGTCCTGAATTAACAGCCAACAGGAGCTGCTAGATAAATAGTCCAACTCATTGGTAATTCAATTAGAATAATTCTGAAATATGTTCTACACTGTCTCCCACAACCTCTCTGTGGAATTGAGCCATAAGTGTTCATAGGAGCAATTAGCTTAATACCACACTTTCTATTAGTTCCTGTTCTTCCACATCCCATGCACTTCTTGCTATTTCCCTGGATTATCTCCAAGGCAAATCACTGCACACATTTCCTTATCTCAGGTTCTAATTCTGGGGCAACTTTCTGGGACAACTCAACCTAAGACACTGTTTTCTTTCTATGTTTCTATCTAAAAAAAGATTTTCTTCTTTTGGTACCAGGGCTCAAACTCTTGCCAATCAGGTACTTATGACACTGAGATAAATCCCCAACCCTAAAAAAAGATTTTTGAAACCTAAGTGGAGATTCTTCTTAGCATTCATAAGACAGAAATCATACAATTACATACAAATTTCATAAGAACTTAAGGGGATTTCAGACCATTCAGAAACAAGCTAGCTGTTATCCTAATGCAATTTTCCCATAGTTTAGGCTACTTTGGACAAAACAAATCTTAACTTCCAGTGGGTAGGAACTAAATGACCATCCAAGTGAGGTGTGTGTGCACATGAATTCCAGTGTTTACTCTTAAAGGTTAACTGGAGACTGTTTTAGTGGCACCCCATTAAAGATGAGCATTGAAAATGCATTATACATAGTGTATGTGTAAGTGCTAAAATGAAAATGATGGACAGTCATGAAATCTTTCAAATTAACTCAGAATAAAACCACTTATTGTTTAGTATCATGGTTTGCTTTCTCATTTATTTCATATGCAGGATTTAGATGTTAAAGGCCACAGTCTCTTCAGAAAGTTCTGGATTTAAGAAATGTTGTTTGTACAGTGTGAAAGACTAGTTGAATTCCTCTGTCTACATTTACTTCATGTGAAACTTTAGCAGATTGTGAGATTAAAATGAAATGATGTATTTAATGTAGTTAGCAAAGCCCACTTCATAGATCTCAATAGTCATCTCTGTCTCTCTTTCTGTCTCTGTCTGTCTGTCTCTGTCTCTCTCTCTCTCCATACCCTCCTGGTCTAGCCTTATGTTTTATTTCCTCTCTTCATCTCCTCCTCATCATCCTTTTTGTTCTCTTCCTTTCTTCTTACCATATTCTTCTATTCTTTTTCTTTTAATTCTCACTGTAATTTTTACTGTTTAACTTTTATTATAAAAATTATTTTCTTACTTTATACTCTCAATCCTTATTTTTGCTTCCTATAGCAAATTTTGTCTTACCAGAAAGACTTTGTGCAATGTTAATGGAGCTAAATGATTCTTAAGACCCCTTTCTTCCCAAATTCAGAGGTCCTTGTCTGTGTCCTTGGTAACATAATCAGATTTTGCTGAACACTGAGATGGCTCTATGACTCTGTTTGATCTATAGAGTCTCTTCTTATTTGGAAAGGAAACAAAAACAATACCTTTTATAAAAATAATATTGATAATAATATCATTGAATTCTCCCTGTGAGAGAAAAAAATGTTTCACCATTTTATACTTAACTCGTGGACTCTGTAAATTTTCTAAAACTCCTAACGTCTTTTGTTTACTTTATGTTGTCATATATTAGCTACACAACACCATTTCAGTAGATGCCCTCTATAAGACACAATTTCTTCATCTTAAAAACTCTGAATAATAATAGTAATAGTCATTACTTCAAAGAGCTATAAAACACTCAAGTAAAAAATCCTTTGCACAGTACCTAGCATATAGTAAGCACTCAATAAATGGTAGATGTTGTTACATTAACATTACCATAGATAAATATGAAAAAGTTTAAATCACGTTCAAATCAGAAGACTGAGCTATATTAAATATATTTCAGAATAATTTCCAATGAAATTATTGACATAAAATCTAGGTCTTTGAAAAGCAAACTCAGCTCTCCAAATATTTTACCTAGACAGAAAGGCTTATTCTTAGAATTTTGTTTAAATGATTTTTTATGGTTCACATGCACATGAGTTTCATGGGCACTGTTTTGGGTACTGCTTCCAGGCTGCATCCTGACCAAGCTCTCTTCATAAATTTTGCAGCCTTTCAATGCTTAAATTTTCTCATTTAGCGCATTTGCAATCTTCTCCACCTCCTAGTAACCACAGTCCTGAGTTTATACACAACATGGAAAACATTAATAGCATTCCTTTTGTAATAAATGTATCGTTGTTCTTTTTCAAAAATTCCTAAATTTGCTTATTAGGGATACTTTATCATTCAGAAAAGGAATGACAATCTATCACTATAAAACTCAAAAACATCATCTTGGTGTTACTTTTCTACCATCATTCATATTTGTATTATTAGCAGTCCTGTTATCTCCACTGGTATCCTAAATGAGACTCTCTCCAATTCCACTTGCTGTAATTCGCCGTCTCACAGAACACCACTCCAAGCAGTGCCTACTTCCAACTGTGTTTCCTACAGAGGGCTGTTAGTTAAAAGAGCAAATTCTTTCACTGCCCCGTATAAAATCCTCCAATAACTTTTAAAGACTAAGCTCAAACATTTGATATATGACAGCACACCTCACCCCTCCTTCTGTGTTTCTGCTCACCTCTCTGTCTTCGTCACATACTAATCACTCATGATGACCCCACCACTGTAGCCTGCTGCTCTCTGGACTTGCCAAGCTCTTTGTTTCAGGATGTCTTTTTTGTCCAGATCAGTACATGACTGGATCATTCTGACCCTGTAGCTCCCAGCCAAAATCTGACTTTCTAAAAGCAAATTTCATGGCCACTCCATCAGCAAAGTCCTCTCATGCTTGTCATTTTGCATCACATCATGAACATCATCCATTTGACAAGCTTTTATCTTGTGTGTACTATCTACCAGACAGTGTCTGGATAATGAGAGACATATTACAGAACAAGCTAGACAAATCCCCTGTCTTCCAGGAAAGGACATTATAGTGAAAACACTTACAACTACCTCAGATAAACTGTGCTTTGTTAATTGTCCTCTTGACTTATATCAAAGAGACCCTCAGAGCAAGACTGTTACATGTTGTGTTCAAATCATTTAATTCTATGCAAGCACTATGGATACAAGTAAATGACCAAAAAAGGACCTAATTAATGAATATAACTTGTGTCACATTTTCAAGATCCTAATTTAGCCCTATCATGCTTGTAAAGTGAGTCTACATAGGAAAATTCTAAAGAAAATAAAATAGGGAGCAAAAATTAATAAGCATATTCTTAAATCACTTACATTTCCTTATTATTTGTGTGATCACTTATAAAAGCGTGAAAAAGATTTTAATGTAGCTTCTGAAGAAAATTTATTCTATCAATTAAGGACACTTGAAAGCAAAAACTAATGAGATGCTGTGAAGGCTGAGGTTGTCAAGGCCACTTAAAGAAAATATTTTTTATGGACTTAAAACTCTTCAGAGCCAGCTCTGGCTGAAGCAGCTCTCAGAAGCACTTATTCTTTCCCGTAAGTCAGAGAGTGATGCTTCTTTGTCAAGGAGAGTACCAAAAGGGCATCTTTGTTCCCCCTGAATTTGATGGGAAGTTAACACAGATTGACAATAGGTCATCTGAAAATGCTTGTCTCTTTTATTTTCAATTTTTCTGGGTGGAAATTGCCCATATATTGTGTGTTTGGTTCATATTCCATGGCATTTTGAGTGGCTGACAAAATCTTCAGAACAGTTAACACTGAACAAATGTGGAACAACTTCATTTTTCAAAATTTTACCATGTAAACATTTTAGCAGTATCAGTTCTGAAGCCATTGTTACAAATCAAGTTGGCACATGCAGAAAAAATCAATTATGTCATAGAATAACTATATGGCTACAATTTATAGCTGTGACTGGAATTTTTGTTCTTATAAATAAGGTCACACATCAAATATTTATACCAAAAAAATCCCTGTTGTAATAATCACAAAGGCATTTGGTCTACAACTCAGAAAAGAACTATGATATTTTTAAGAAAACTTTTTTTGTCTTTTTATTGTCATTGCTTTGAATTTTATGACTTTTGAAGGAATAAGTATATGGACACAGCATATTTATTTTTCCTTAAAGAGAAACTTAAAAATAAGTGAAGCAAAGTTAAAAAGAGACTCCTAGTTGAGTTTCTCCCACAGAAAATCCAATTTAATAATGTTACATAGATCAAAATACCTTATGAGAATTCCAAAATCAAAGTAAAAAATTGCAGTAATCCAGCATGGAAAAAGCCAAGAGAAAATACATTGAAACAGGTTTCTATAAAAGCAATTTGGCTTTTCTCACATGAGCCTTTTCCACAAACTTCAGGACTAGGAAAAAATGTCGTGGCAAGTGATTTCACCCTTGGCGGCAAAGAGTGAGGCATATATCAATATTCCTGGTGTTTGAAATCTGCCCAAGAGACTGGTTTGTTACCCCTGGTTTAAGGTGCTAACAACCAGGCAATGTATTTGAGGTATCTGGTAGCCACTAGAGTGAGGAAAATCAGAGATATGCTGCTATAGAATCAGAGAGAGCAAACAATTATGAGCTAAAGAAAGGAACAATCTACCCAGTGAGAAATTTCATACACCAACCCAGAGAAGTCACATCAGTTCCCACTCTTCTCAGCAAAAAAGTCCCCAGAATGTCTAACTCGGCTGAAGACCCTTGACTTCCTCTTGAAAGGCAATCCATGATTGGGCCCGGTAACACATCCCTGTAATCTTCCACTCTGGGTGACCAAAGCAGGATGAGCGTGAATTTGAGCCCCAGCTGGGCAACTCAATGACTTGGCAAGACCCTCTCTCAAAAATACAAACCAAAAGCCGTTTCTGCTTTTCAGAATGTTTTGCTAGTTAACATTTATTGCAATTGTTAATATGGTTATTTTAGGTCTAATTTTTATTATTTTTATTTCTTGCTTGGTCTTCTGTTTCATACAGTCTTGGTCAAGGTAGTTATCATCTGCTTCCTTTCCTAACACCTTTAACACTATTGCATTATTTTCAGAATTTCATTTTAATTAATCTATTAGATTTTTAATATTTTAAAATAGTTGCTCTAGAAATCATCATATACATCTTTAGCTTTTCAAAGGCTTTTTAGGATATTGTACTAATTCATGTAAAATATTCAAAGTGTATCTCATGTATATTTCATGACTACATAGAATATTTTATTTCATGTAAAATGTTAAAAACTTGTAAACCATATGGATGCATCTATCTACCTCCCTTGTGTACTAGTTCACATATGCATTATATCTACATATTTACAAGCCTATGAGACTGTGCTGAAATTATTGTTTTCAGCAATATATAATATTTTAAAACAGAAAAAATTATTTATTTTTACAGGTACTTAGCTCTTTTTTATTTCCTAAAGATGTGAATTGCAACCAGTATCATTTCTTTTCAATCTAAGAAACTTATTTTGGCATTTCTTTGACAAAAGTTTTACTGGTAACAAATTCTCTTAGTTTTGTATTATCTAAAAATGTCTTTTTTTCACATTTATTCTTGAAGAAGAGATTTAATTTATTTTTACTTTCAGCACTTTAAAATGTAGTCTTCTGGCCTCCACAGTTTCTGATGAATTATTCAAATTATTTTTTCCTTTTATAAAATAGTTCATTTTTGTCAGGCTGCTTTGAAGGTGTTTCACTTTATCTTTGGTTTTTCAGCAAGTTGTCTATAATTTCCTTAAGTGTGGAGATTTTTTCCATAATTTGTTCACCTGAAGCACATGGAACTTCTTTGATCTCTATTTATATTTACCTCCTAATTTGAAAAACTTTGGCCATATTTTCTTTTTGCTAACCTTATCACCATTGTACTTTTTATTCAAATTAATGATAAATCTCAAAATTTGGTAGCCGATCTTCTGTCTTTATACTTTGTGAACTATGGGTCAAATGAGTTGACTACCACATCTGAATCTTTTATTTCCTTTATTTCTATGTTCCAAAGAATATGAAACACATTTTACTCGAATTCATTGTGTCTGAATTCTTAGTGCCTCTTCTTTTTATTTTCAAACTTGTGTCTTTTTAAATTATTTTTTAATTAGGCACTGAAGGAGCAATAAGGACATTGTTTCACTCTTCCATTATTCTCAGAAATACCTCTCTGAAATATACCTCATGAAAAAAAAGCCTTAGCAAAAAAAAATCTGAAATGCACATGCATCTATGTAAAAAGACAAATAAAATGTTTTTAAGTGTGTTTGTATGGAATGAAATTTATAAAGAACATGTATTTTTTTCTTTATAGTTATTGTTTGAGGGCAGAGATTAAGAACATAATACAAAATATATTAGCTTTTCATTCTGTTCTGCTTTTTACTGCCTATTTATTTCCATGTGCATGTTTTCTTTTCATAATAAAAATAAATAGAAACTAAGAATGTCTTTATTCAACGGAAAGAGCACCGAGACTTCTAACCTCCTGAATAGATCCTAAATAGTGTCTCTAAACCCTAAGCAAGGAAAGGTAAGAGGGTGGGTAAATACCAACCAGTTCATAAAACTCAAGCAATGATTGTCATTGGGAAATGAGGTTGCTAGGGTTGACAAAACTGGAAACCTTATTTTTTGTTGTTTAGAGAGAATCAAGGTACTGAGAAATGTGAAGATCTACTTTATCCTTTCAAACCATCTATGATTCTCGTCTAAGATGAACAAGGTTAGAAACCATTTCTGAAGGTTTCTAATATTTCTCAAGTAACGTATGTTTATAAGACAGAAATCTTCTCTCTTTATGCTTGACCTGTGAGGTTTTTTTGTTATACAAGAAAGCCAAAGTGTTTTATGTTCATTAATGATCAAGGAAGGAACTATCAAAATCACCAAAATTAAGTGCAACAGAAGATTACCTGAGATTAAAATAAAAACAATAATAAAGTCTAGGCTTCTTAGAGACATGCTGCCTACAACTTCTTAACACTTGAAACACAATCTTTTTTTTTTTTAATTCTTTTTAGTTTTGAAAAGACTTAGGTTCTAGACTCAACATTTGCATTACATACAAGAACTGTGGCACAACAAATTAGTTAAGGTGTTTATATCTTGTTATCTTTATATGAAAAAGCAGAAATGTAGCAATCACTTTATATATTTGTAATGAGAATAAAAATATAAAACAGGCATAGTTATGATCATAAAATAAAATAACAAAGTTAATAATAGTAGTATTAATTTTAGAAGTCCTTTCTTATAAGAAAAATTACCTAAGTCTTAGATGCATATAATGCACACATTTTCTCACAAGGCTGAAATAGGCTTGGTGAGTTGGTTTCATTTTCAGTTTGTTGACTCTGCTTCTACTTCATTTATGGTAGAATGTAAAACAGCAGAGAGCTAAGGACTTGTGTATCATGTGCCCTCACTGGGAGACCTGAAAGTCTTGTTGATCCTCAGTGCTAACTCTGGTGTCCAGAACCATGATGCTCTGATTTTGGTTTATTCACAAAATGTTTAATAGCTGTGGGTCCCACACATCCTAGACAGGCCAAATTGCAGTATTTTGTTCTACTGTCCATGTGAGTGGAACCCTAAGTCATAAAACATAAAAACAGAGACATCATACAAATAACTCAATATTATGGAAAAGAAAATTACATATATCGAATATTAAGTGATTGTTGGATATAACTTATTGTACCAGTATATTTTACAAGTTTCATCCTATTTAATCTTCATAAGAATATTTTTAGATACAAATTGCATATAATAAAAGAGAGATAACCAATTTTGACAGTATTTATGTTCACTGCCACACAGATGTTTAGTGTCAAGGCTGAGATTCAACCCCAATTTACATAGTGGTCATATTTTTCATTCTTTTTAGATGCACATAGAAAGGTATGTCTAGTTTTAGACAGTTCCCTGATCATAACCAGAGTGACTTGTGAGATAAGATATTCATTTGACTTCTTTGGGTTTGACAACAACTGACATCATTGGATGATTCATGTGACTTTTTCTGGATAGTTTTGTCAATCAATGAGATACATTTGCATACCATGAGAAATTGCAGGCCTTTACTGATTGGCAGAGTACTACCAATGCTCAAAATATAAAAATAACTAAAAGTACATTAATAAGAACATTTTTTTAAAAAAGTTATTATCTAGCTCTTCTTGAAATATAATTTTAGAAGCAGATAACACATGGTTAATGAGTAGCAGCATCTTTGCTTACCAGCAATTATTATTTTTTTCTCTCTGGAAAAGCACTTATTAGCCAAAGACACTCAAAGCCTGGCTCCAACACAGAAGGCTGGGTCCTCTGCCAAGTTACATGGCATCTCTGTAAATAACAATATGTCCCACAGACCACATTTCTAGCCTGTGGGCACCATTATATCACATCTTCCAGCCTGTGTACTGGCAACGGCCCACAGACTCTGAGTTTGGAAGAAACTCAGTTGGAATTGGAAATTCTGGCTTTGCTTAACTCCTACCTCAAGTAAGTGAGCAAGCCTGTATGAAAACTACATTGCTAGATCAAGGAATTCCCATTATTCTCTTGATACTGGTAGTATAAAAGAATGGAAAAGTTGTCACCTTCGAGAGTTCAGCATAGACAGATGGCAGAATTCAGTGTTCCTGTGGATAACACTTTGCAAGTTTCTTAGCCTCTTTCAAACCTAGGTGCTATTTCCAAAAGAAAAGGATAATAACTAATGTATCCATTTGTTTTAAAATTTTGTTATTAATATATGAGAAAACATTTAGCTCAATCTAGGACATGCTTGAGTAAGATTATTATATTTTGATTGGCAAGATAGAATCCATCTTAAAATTTCAACTGTTCAGTTTCCAGAACATGCAATCACTTAAGAGACCCAATTTGACTTTCAAGACCTTTGCAAATTTACAAGTCTCACACTTAAGCCATGCCTTCACTATTTTCCCATGTCATTTGAATATGGCACATATGTATGAAAAACTCATGTTTCAGTTACTATATGAAATTCTACCATCACTTCCTCTGAAAGTCAATCACTGAGCTTAAAAGGCAGACACCCTAGTTGTATGCTGAGGCCAACTGAATGTCTTCAGAGATACACCCTATTACTCCTCAAGGTACATTCCATACTGACGAGCTCAATGAAATAAAAATATTTGTTACATCATGATTTACCTTATAAGGAAACAAAAGATAAAAAAATTAAATGATTTTCTTAATTCCCCTAATTCTGTCCTAAATCAAAATTAGGACAAGATCCCAGATTTGCTGGCTTTAACTTTATTATGTACATAAAAGTATAAGAAACTCAGTATTCAATGTTTTGAGGTTTTACCAATATATCACAGTAGTATGTTTAAATAGATTCCCAATATTAGAGTCATATGGTGTCTCCTTAAAGGAGCAATCTTCTAAAGCAGAAAGGTTCTCTCTCAGACATTTTGCTTAAAACATGTTGAATCTGATCAAGTGGCACCATTTGTCACTTGTTTCCAAGAATGAATCACAATATTGAAGGATATCCTTCCATACTCCTAAGAGACTAAAATTCAGGTTTGAGTTATGCATAAGTCCATTGGTCAGTCCCCTCTGATTCTACAGTGTCTACATCCAAGTCCAACCTCTGAAGTGCAGATATGCATTTCAGTGACTGATGTATAGCATCCTCTGGGTACCTTATATCATGCAAAATCCCAAGTGATTCAAGTTAAACTTGGTGATGTTCTCTTTGCACATAGGATTCTACCCATAAAACCTGATCACTTTTACTTCTTTTTCTTCTATCACTCTCATTAGGTCCTCTGTACTTCCAATCAAGTCTAAAGTTATCTAGTTTTACAATAAAAGTTTTCTATTTGAAATCTCAACTTTCTGTTTCTCTTTCTCCAACCCAATTTATGGACCATAGAACAGTAATTTTTTTAAAGTATTTCCTTGATTTTTTCTCTGTCAAAACCATTTAGTGCCTTTCTTGTATCCACAAAATAAATTTCACTAGCCTAGGCTGTCATTCAAAGCTGACATTAGTCATCAGGTTACATTTTCAACCTTTCTATCTGTTTTGGGCTATGCTCACCTCCAATTCATTAAAAATCTGAAACTCCAGTATCTCAGGAAATAACCCTATTTAGAGATAAGATGTTAAAGAGTTAAGTCAAATGAGGATGTTAGGGTAGGCTTATAATCTGATATAACTACCATCCTTCTAAGAGAGATACAAGGGATTCTAACCAGGTAAACAGATGGCAAAGGGGTAACTATCTACAAGTCAATGAGAGACACCTTGACTTTAAACTTCCAGCCTCCAGGACTGCAAAGCAAATAAAATTTCTTGCTTCTGCTTCTGCTTCTGCTTCTGCTTCTGCTTCTGCTTCTGCTTCTGTTTCTTTTTTGTTCCACGGCTTGAATTCACAACCTCGTGCCTGCCACCCAGACAGGCACTTATGCCACTGAGCTAAATTCCTACCCAAGCAAATAAATTTCTATCATTTATGCCACTCAGTTGGAAGTATTTTGTTATGAAAGGCAGAGAAAATGTATTTGTTAACAAAACTTAGTTAATTGCCAATTCTCCAATATCTATTGAATATTTTCCCATATCTATGATGTTCTCTCTGACATAAAAGGTTTCCTTACATCAAGTTCGTAACTCATATTCATTCTTCCAGACCCATCTTTAAAAGAAAGTTTTGTGCTATTATTTGTTTGTTTCTTTTTGCAAGGATCTTTTTGGTGAATATATTATAGTCTTAGTAACAACTTTGAAGATAATGATACACAGTATATTGACTATTGCTATTCTCATATTATTTTGTGAAACTTTTGATTTATTTTTTCACAAAATAAAAAGCAAAGTTTTCAAAACCACCAATTTCATCATCCCCTATACTTCCCACCTAAAACTAAAAACAATCCCATCCAAATCTTAATGCCCAAAATTCCCCTTAAGGGTAATCAATGTACTCATTGGTTAATAGTATGTTTTTATTAATAATTCATTTGTTCTTTATATATGAACACTATATGCTTATACCCTCTCACATCTCTGAGCATAGAAAATATGAATCATTTTCTTCCTAATCTCTCAATCCCTGCCCAATCTCATGAATAGCTCACAATATGAACATTGTTCCAATGTAAATGACTAAGTGATACTAATGATACAACAATTACCCGCTGTCCATAGATGCAGACTCATTCCATTGAATGGTCCCTGATACATTTTAAATTACGTGCAGTTATTATCCTATTTGAAAGATTGGAAAACTGAATAGTAGAGGGCTTAAAGCATTTAACTGCAAGTACAAATATTAAGTACAGTATCTGTGAGTTCTGCATCTGCAGACTCTACCAATCACAAGTAAAAAAGTTTTTAAAATAGTGCCTGCTTTGAAAATGTACAGTCCTTTTTATCTTGCCATTATCTTTTAAACGACATAATGGGACAAGTATTTACATAGCATTTATATTGTATTAGGGTCATGGCTTGTGTCCAGATGTCCCCCCGATGTCTCATGAAGTTACAGGATTTTTTCAGAGGTGGTTGAATGTAGAGTCCAATGCTGGGACTGAGGGTCCTAGGATTAAGGGTGGACAATTGCCGGGTCAGTTCACTGATTGGTTTGTCAGTGCCCCAGTCCCACCAGTCTGAATAAGATTAGAAAGAGGCTTGTTTCTACCCTTTTGCTCTTGTTGCTTTTGCTGTGCTCCACCGCCATGAACTGCTGCCCTTCTCTCATGTGCTACTCTGCCTTTGAGCCAGCCTATTACAGACTGAAACTGCTATAAACAGAGCTACAAAAACTTTACCCCTTTTAACTTTAGGTGTCAGGTATTTTTTCTCAGCAATAAGAGAAAAATAACTAAGACAACTAGGTATTATAAGTAGGACACTTAAGGATACAGTAGGATAAAGGATACAGCAGGATGTGCATAGGATATATGAAAATACTATGCCGTTTTAAAAAGGGAATTGAATATACTCAGACTTGGTTATCTGGGGGTAGAGGCTCCTAAAACCAATCTGCCATGGATACTGAGGGCAGACTGTATATACGGCAGCAAAATAGATACATTTTCGATCATTCTTCACTGCCTTGCTATTATAGCAGAATTTAAAATCCAGCCATCTAAAATTCTTCTCATAATGGTAGCCTAAGGGTTTAAAAAATTCCTGGAGAGCTGATTTCAAGTTATAAGACTATTTCTCCTGAGCCAACAGGACAGGGAATATGTTCTTTTGTCAAATGTCACTGTTACCTGTGGATAGCACACCCACACAGGAAGACAGAAGCACTCCCAAAATGGGCAGCTTTTCTTGAATTTGTGTAAAAACTCAGCATACAAGCCCAAGTCTCTCATACTTGCATAAAAACAACTAGACTCGCAGTCAGCTGTTATATGTCATCTTCAATTCACGGACTAAAAGCTACCATCACAAAAATCAGCTTTCCTACTAACGTGAGTTTTCCTGAAAGAACATGGAAGTTGGATATTTTATAACAACTCTCACTTCTCAAAAGGTATTTATATGGCTTTTTAAAAAATCTTATTTTTACAGGAATATATTTCAAATGACAGGACCTTATAATGAAGTGCAGGATTTTCCAGCAAGGATTTAAAGAGAAATTGTGAAGAGTACTTGAAAATTACAAAGAGAAGAAGTCAGTTACACATTGTGTTCATATTCTGGCTGTTAATGAAAATTTCCTCTCATTAAGGAAGTAACGTGGTTCCATTATATATCACATCTTTAAGTCTTCAAAAGACAGCTACATAAAAGAGAGGATTTAGAGAGACAGCAACTTTACAATATACCTATGTGTAATTAGATAAAATTTATACATTACTATCAGTTTAATTCCATCATTCTAAATCTCATGAAAAGATAAATAAAAAAATGAACAGGCTGGACTACATCTAATCTGCTACCTGTGGTACTTTGTGATATGTTGAACCATCAACAAGAAGGATCAAGCGAAAATCACGTATCCATTCATTCAAACATTTACTGAATATATGCATGTTTTGAGCCAAAAAGAGAGGCGTAAATCTCTACCTTGAACAATATTCATATAAATGAGGAAGACAATGTAGTGCTGTGAGTGCACATTTTAAATACTAAAAATACTGGAAAAGCAGAGTGTTTCTCTCTCTCCAAATCAGGATGGAAGTTCTTTGTGAGTATGAGTTTCTTTGGAACCAGCTTTTAAATGAACATTTCATATGCTGAGTGGGTGAGGTACCATCTTTTGAAAAATAAAAATATGAACTTAGAGGTATGACATATCCTCTTAAAATGGAAAGTAGTTTTCAGCCAGTCTCCAGCTGGAATTCTTAAAAAAAATTAAATCAGATTGAATGTTTGCTACAAGTAACCCTTGCTCACTCCTGAGCCCCAGAGGAAAGAAAGAAGCACCCTTTTCTAGAGTTCAAGCTTTGAAATATGTAGGAGGAGCCCTTATATTTCAGTTGAATTCAAGGTTCATTTTGATAGCTGCATTACATGATAAAGATCACTGGTTAGTTCACAAATTAGGTTAATCAAATCAGTCAATAATAAGCTTGTCTAGTTTTTTCCTTTGAATGTGTTGTTTTCTCATTTATAAAATTCCTGGGATATTCCTTGATATTTAAGATGAGTAAATAACTGTCTCATCTTCCAGCTAAAGCACTATTCTATTAATAAAGTATTTTAAATAATTTTTAAAAACCTGAATAAAATGAAAAGATTTTTAGTTTTGTTCATTTTTGTTTTGTATTTCATGATTTATGACATTGAAACATAATATTTTGTGTTTTGATCTACTAAATAATCTCTTGAAATTGCTCACTCTTCTCATAAAAATAATGAAATCTAGATTAAAGTTTTTGCCCAACTCCACAATAAGTGTGGAGTAATGAGGGTTGCAAATTTTCACAAAGGAAATATAGCTGAACTGAAAAATGAATAAAAATTAAAAATAGCTACCAAAGGATAAAGAAAATAAAGTGACACAAAACATATGAACCAAGATTTTTTTTTTTTGGTTTTTAAATTTTTTTATTTTAAAGAGTATAAAACAAAAGAGAACAAAACAAAGCAAATCAGAACAGCACAATACAAGTAACACAGCACTTCACAAGACAACAGGACATCAACAGTAGTTACCATGTCTCTTTTCTTTGAAATACTTGCACATACTTCACACACAATAATATCAAACACAAGAAAATAGTATAAAACCATTCAAAAGAATGAAAGCATTATAGGACTTCAAAACCAAATAACAGGAAATGAATAGTGGCCTCTGTAAGATCTCATTTTCCTCAAAATTTGTCTATATTATCACACATAATAAAATCAAATAAAACACAACAGGATAGATCCAATCAAAACAGAAAAATGAAAGCATGGTAGAACTTCAAAATAAGATGAAAATAAATCAGCGATGGCTACCATAATGTCTCATTTTCTTCAAAATAGCTGTTCATACTATCACATATAATAAAATCAAACAAAACAGAATAAAACCAATCAAACAAATGAATAAAAGCATTATAAGACTTCAAAGCAATACAGTAAGAAACCATGATTACCATAATATATCCCATTATATTCAAAATAGCTGCCCCTACTATCTGACAGCATAAAATCTAACAAAACAAGACAAAACAGAGCCAAACCTAACAAAATTGTATAAACGAGAGTTCAAGACAAGAAAATAAGAAATTAACAGCAGTTTCCACCTTTCCCTCCCAGGTGTTTCCTCCCCTATCACTCTTACATTAACTATTTTGCTTTTGGATCCCATTAAGTCCTTCCGTTTATTATGTTAGGGTTTATGCATATGAGTTTGAACTGTTTTGCCCATGAACATGATCTCCAGTTGTGTCCATTTATCTATAGGAGCCTTGAGATTATTCTACTTTTAGCTGGATAGCATTCCACTGCATGAAAATACCATATCTTTCTTATCCACTCTGCAAATTACTCTTGCCTTTTTTTTTAATCTCCTGTCACATGGAGCAATTGTTTTCTATCATTTGATTTTCAGTCAATGAATTTCTTTTCCAGTTAAATGTGTTTCTTGTGCACAGTGTACTGATGGATCTTGTTTCTTGATCCACTCTCCATGTGTTTCTTTTTATTACTGACCTTATGCCATCTACATTAATGGTTATAACCTGCATACATTGGTTTGACTCTGCTCTGCTGTCTTCCTGCTGTTGGCCCTCCACTTTTCCCCTTCATTCAACTGCCTGTCTTGTCTGGTGATCATTCTCTATTGCTATTCCTGGAACCATAGTCATCTTTATCTCTCTCTAGAATATTCTTTAGCACTCTCTGTAGGATTGGTTTGGTAGTCATGAATTCCTTCAGTTGTTCTTTATCATGAAAGTATATTTTTTTCCATGAATTTTGAAAGATAGTTTTTCAGGGTAGATCAATCTGAGTTAGAAGTTGTTCTCTTTCAGGCTTTGAAACACTTCACTCCAAATTGTTCTTGACTTCATGGCTTGTGTTGGTAAGTCTACTGTGATTCTGATTGTTTTCCTTTACAGGTGATCTGTCTCTTTTCCCTAACAGCTTTTAATATTCTGTTCTTGTGCTAAATTTGTGGGATCTTGATTATTATATGTCTGAGTGTAGATTTACTTTGGCTATAGCTACTTGGAATCCTATATGCCTCACTTATCTACATTCTAGATCCATTTCCCATGTTTTGGAAGTTTTCTTCTATTGCTTCTGTGAATATCCTTTTAATTTCATTTGTGTTGACCCCTGCTTCTTCACAGACACCTGTCACTCTTAAATTATGCTTCTTTGCATCATCTTGCAGCCATTGAGTTATTTCCTGATTCTGTGCTGAGTTATTTCCTGATTCTGTGCTATTTTTAAGAGATCTTTCCTTTCATGATCACTAACTGCAATCCTATCTTCAAGGATTGAAAGTCTATCTTCAGTCTCTTTCAGGCAGTTCCAGTTTTCATTTGAATTTTTAGTTTCCTTGATCTTTCTTTGAATCTATTTCATGCATTGTAATTCCTTTATATATTCCTTCAAGATTTCCATCATTTTGCTATGCCTCTCTTTTTTGTCTATGTCTTCTTTAGACCTGCAGAACAATTATTTCAGTATGTTTGTGATTTCTTCTTTTACCTGAGACATTGTTTCTGATCTGACTACTTTTACAGTCTCCTGAAATTGTTTCCTTACTTCAGTTGCTATCCTCTCAGAGATTTCAGGTGTGTGAATTCCATTTTCTTCCAGACTTGTTCTAGAAGTGGGCTAGAGCTCTGAGTTTATCTTTTACTCCTTTATATTAGCATTCACCTGGGTTCCTCCCAACAAGCTGGTTGTGAGACCTTAGGCACTTCCCATGTTGGATGCTCCTACACAGTGGAGAGTGATGAGAGAGACACCTGGGTTCCTCTAACTCTAGATTTACAGGGAGGTAACAGGGCATGGAGCAGGTTTCTCCAGACCTCTGCAGCTACACTGGAGCTTCTCTGATGATCAGGTGTGCATGTAAGTGGGGCTGTTTCTCTCAGCCTGTGTGTCTACACTGGGACTCCTGTGATGGTGGCAGATCCACAGGGGTATGTTTGTCTGATTCTGTTAGTGGGTGATGGCTGCCCAAGGTAACCAAGGGCCTCCAATGGTGGCATGCAGATGCACAGGGCTTACCTGGTTGTGTGTCCATGCTCCTTCTGGCTGCCTGCAGGAAGGAGCCTTCTGGTGGCATCTCCCTGAAGATTAAAGTGGATCTGCTGGTTCTCTCTGCTCACACTAGCTGCCTGCAGTGACCTTCTGGTGGCAGCACACAGAAGGCAGAGGTGGATCTGTCTGTCTCTCTCTGCCTGTGCTGGGCATGCAGAGTAAAGGGCCTTCCAGTGGTGGTGTCTGGCAGGCAGAAGCAGACCCATCTGTCTCTGCTCATGCTGGGCTTGTGGAGGAAAGGGCCATCTGGTAGTGGCACCCAAAAGGCAGAGGCCAATTTTCTGGCTCTCTCCGCCCACACTGGGCATGTAGAGGAAAGGACATTCTTGTGGCAGCGCATGGCAGTCAGAGGTGGACCTTCTGGCTCTCTCTGCCTACGCTGCACACATGGAGGAAATAGCCTTCCAGTGGCAGTGTCCAGCAGGCAGAGGTGGATCTGCTGGCTCTCTCTGTCCACACTGGGTGTGCAGAGGAAAAGTGAACCAAGTTTTAATGTATGCAGTCTTACAGAATGATTTGGTCAAGAAATTTCTAAGACTTATTCAGAGTGTTGGTTTTAGAAAAGACTTGTGAGATATGTATGTATTAAATGTCAAGAAGGATAAACTTGATTATTTTTTGAGTATCTTAGGACCATAATGCTAAATGAAAAAAACCAGACATGCAAACTTAAATATTACATGGTTTTTCTTATATAAGAAATCTAAAATATACACAAAGAACAAAATAAAAGCTATTGTACAAAGGTAGCAAGACATGGAAGGGATAAAAACAAGGATTAAGCTGTGTTAGTTCTCAGATGAAGAAATATGAATGGCAAATAAATACATGAAAAATTTTCATCATCATTAGTCATTAGAGAAATGCAAATTAAAACCACACTGAGATTCCATCTCACTCCAGAAAGAATGGCCAGGATCAAGAAAACTACCAACAACAAATGCTGGAGAGGCTGTTGGGAAAAAAGGAACTCTTCTGCACTGTTGGTGGGAGTGTAGACTGGTGAAACCACTGTAGAGGTCAGTCTGGAGATTCCTCAAAAAGCTTGGTTTGGAAGTCCCATTTGACCCAGCTATTCCACTTCTAGGCATATTCCCAGAGGAACTGAAAACATCATACCACAGTGATGTATGTGCACCCATGTTTATAGCAGCACAATTTGTAATAGCCAGATCTTGGAAACAACCTAAGTGGCCATCAACTGAGGAATGGATAAAAAAGTTGTGGAATTTTTATACAATGGAGTACTCCTCAGCTATAAAGAATGATCACATTGAGATATTTATAAATAAATGGACACGACTTGAGACCATACTCATAAGCAAAATAAACCAAACTCACATGTGTAAATACCGTATAGTCTCCCTATTATGAGAGTTGGTAAGAGTATATAAGATTTTATGGTAATCATGATTCCCCATTTCATTGCTTTGAAGGCTTTAATGTTTTCATTCATCAGTTGGAGTGGTTTTATTCTGTTTTGCTTGACTTTATTATTTGTGATGCTAGGAACAGCTCTTTTGAAGAAAACAAAATGTTATGGCAGCCATTGCTGATTTAATATCATCTTGCTTTGAAGTGCCACCATACTTTTATTCTTCTATTACCATCAGTTCTATCATGTTGTGTCTTATTGGGATTTTACTATATGGGATAGTACAAACAAAATTTTTTATTGAAAATGAGATATTATAGTAACCATTGATCATTCTCTGTTATTTGATTCAGAATGACCTGTAATACTTTCATACTTTTGAATGGTTTTATACTATTTTATTATGTTTGATATTATCATATTTGAAACCATGCTCAACTATAGCAGAGAAAGAGATATTTTGATACTACTGTTAATGTCCTGTTGTCTTATTGTAAAGTGCTGTGTGGCTTATGTTGTTCTGCTCTGATCTGCTTTGTTCTGCCCTCTGCTGTTTTATTCTCTTTAAAATAAAAAAAAGAATTAAGCTGTGTTATATAAATGTACCAACTCCCCACAAGGAATGCAATCATTATGTACTACAAACATATACTGATAAAAAATTTAAAACTGAAAAAAAATAAAATGTTTTTACCTCTTACCATAAATAATGTCACTTGTTTTGTTTTGTTTTGTTTTGTTTTGTTTTGTTTGAGATAGGGTCTCATTATATAATTCATACTTCCCTCAACTCACTATGTAGCCTAGGTTGGTCTCACACTCCTGTTTGAAATGGTGATCCTCCTGTCTCAGCTTCCCACATGCTAGAATTACAGGCATAAACCACTTTGCTTGACCCCATAAATGCCACTTTGACAAAAAAAGGATGATTGAGAGTGGGAAAGTTTACTGATACTAAAAAATCTCATATTCTTAATGGAGAAAATATATGTCAGTTTGCCCCACTCAGTCTCAATGTATGCCTGTCTTACAGGTTTAATTTTTAATAGAATACCTTTGTATTTCAAAAAAATTCTGTTCAAATGATACGTTATATAATCATCTTACTAATTAACATTAATAAAACATATAGTAATGTTCAGTGTCCTGGAATTGTGAGAAAATCTCACCAGGACAACTGTCTTTCTCCCATATTTAGGGACAGATGCAATTTGGTGTCAGAGGTTTCCTTGAAGAAATATTTATAAACTCAATGTGGAATAACAGATGTAAAGAAAGAAAATGTCATAAAAGATGAGAAAAGCATATTAAAAAATGAGCCTATTAAACAGGACTTCAGCAGGCAGAAACAAAGGCAAAAAGTGTAACAATATGCAAGTATGACCCTTTTAAATGAGCAAAATCTTACAAGGTAGTATGTGCTGAGATAAACATTCTTTTATTTCCCAAAGTAATTTGAGTAATTTAGGATTGGATTTTGTTTTGTAGTTTGCAAATATACATATAGAAAAAGACAGGAAGAAATATTTCAAAAGCAAAATGCTTTCTTTCACGTTCTGTACTAAAAAAAAAATCCCCAAATACATTATTAAATGTTAAGAAACAAAACCATTAAGTATGTTTTCTCCTGTCAGATTTACATACAAGATAGGAGGCTCTTGTCTAAATTTTCACTTTCAAATATCTACCCTGTACACTCTCAAACTGCAAAACCTCATTCAAGACACACAAAGAGCTAGCCAATTATTGATCTAGGTTATTCCAAATACATTCAGATGCTGCACACCTGTAACGGCAGCATTTGGAGAGGCCGAGGGGGGAAGATCATAAGTTTGATACCAGCCTGAGCTACTTAGTGAGGTTAAAAAATAAAGCAGTTTTTGAAGTGGCCTGGAGATACAGCTCATTCTAAAGTCCTTCGGTTAGATCCATGGTATTGCCAAATAAATAAATAAATAAGTTTAGTGAGAAAGTAAATCTGGAAACTATTGTATATTCACAGCTCTATTGAAATATAAGATAGTTTTCATTTTGGTCCAAGTGCCACTGACCATTTAAAACTGTCAAATTTATTTCATGTTAATTGAATCTCTAATACTGTCCAGAAGGAAAGAAGCTAACTGTCATGCTGGTAACATTAGCCAACAGTGAGAAAGGCTCAGAATAAGAATTTGGAACCAGACACAGCATCTCATGCAGTCTTTATATAATCTTCTATGTAATTTCAAACAAACTTATTATTCTCTTTGAATTTTAGTTTCTCACCTGTAAATTATACTCTGCTCACTTTTTTTATAGATCACACTTTATATTTTTTCTAGTCTTTCTCCTGATTATCCCTAAAACATTCAGTATTTCTACATCCAGCCCTCAAAGATATGTACATTAAAATCCTTGATATGCAAAAGAACTCCTGATATTAACCAATTAGATTCCAAGTTCTGATGTATTTGAATGAGCATTGTAAATACAGGATATGGAAAGTGGTGGCTTTAAAATGTCTTTATCATTGAGATAAATATCAATGTCAAGCAATTTCTCTTCACTCAAACTTTCTTATTCATTCATTCATTCAGTACTGGGGATGGAACACAGGGTTCACACATACTAGAGAAGTGCTCTACCATTGAGCTATGTCCCAACCCTCTTTATTTTATTTTGAAACAGAGTCTTATTAAGTTGGACCCTGTCCCTCAATTTATGATCCTCCAGAGTATCTTGGAATTACAAGTACCATCCTGCTTAGAATTTAAGTTTCTCATTTTAAAATATATGTGTTTCAGAACATTTGTAAACCTCTTAAAAGTGTTTTATAATTTTGTGGTCTGTGTTGCAAATAGGTGCTTTAATACTTCAGAACTACTCTTCCAATTGAACATTAAACATGAAAACGTCTTACACAATAGGAGATTTATACAAGATGCTGATTATTTCCCAATACAAATTTAGATAGGTTCTTCTTTTTTATTTCAAAGATGTAAAAGGATATGACTATCTAAATAAAGGCAGCATGACCTATAGGGAAAACTACAAGCTTAGATTTAAGAGTATGTACCATTCTGTTTGCCTCAAATTTCATGATCTAATTTGTTTAAGAAAAATAGCACATTTCTAGTCATCATTTTCCAACAACATTTTGTTCATTGTTCATTTTGTTCAGGGATGCATAAGTGACTCAGTGGAAGTGGAAAATGGAGTCTTTCTGCTATTTATTTATTTATTTATTTATTTATTTTAAAAAGAATAAAATAAAAGAGGACAGCACAAAGCAGATCAGAATAGAACAACACAGAACAGAAAGCAACACAGCACTTTACAGCAAGACAACTAGATATTAACAGTAGCTACCAAATGTCTCTTTCTTTGTAACAGTTGTGCATGACTTCAAATACAATAATATCAAACATAACAAAATAGTATAAAACCATCCAAGAGAATGAAAGAATTACAGGGTATTCTGAAAAAAATAACATAACATGATCAATGGTTATATAATATCTCATTTTCCATAAAAAAATTGTTTGTACTATCCCAGATAGTAATATCCCAATAAGACACAACATGATAGAACTGATGGTAATAGAAGAATAAAAGTACGGTGGTACTTCAAAGCAAGATAATATTAAATCAGCAGTGGCTGCTATGTTTCATTTTCTTCAAAAGAGCTGTTCCTACCATCACACATAATAAAATTAAACAAAACAGAAAAAAAACATTCTAACTGATGAATGAAAACATTAAAAGGCCTCAAAGCAATGAAATGGGGAATCATGATTACCATAAAATCTTATATACTCTTACCAACACTCATACTAGGGAGACTATATGGTATTTACACATGTGAGTTTGGTTTATTTCACTTATGAGTACGGTCTCAAGTTGTGTCAATTTATTTATAAATATCTCAATGTGATCATTCTTTATACCTGAGTAGTACTCCACTGTATAAAAATGCCACCACTTTTTAGATCCATTCCTCAGTTGATGGCCACTTAGGTTGCTTCCAGGATCTAGCTATTACAAATTGTGCTGCTATAAACATGGGTGCACATACATCATTGTGGTATGATGTTTTCAGTTCCTCTGGGAATATGCCTAGAAGTGGAATAGCTGGGTCAAATGGGACTTCCAGACCCAGATTCTTGAGGAATCTCCAGACTGACCTCCACAGTGGTTTCACCAGTCTACACTCCCACCAACAGTGCAGAAGAGTTCCTTTTTCCCAACAGCCTCTCCAACATTTGTTGTTGGTAGTTTTCTTGATCCTTGCCATTCTTTCTGGAGTGAGATGGAATCTCAGTGTGGTTTTAACTTGCATTTCTCTCATGACTGATGATGATGAATATTTTTTCATGTATTTATTTGCCATTTGTATTTCTTCATCTGAGAACTGTGTATTCATCTCGGATGCCCATTTTTGGATTGGGGCTTTGAATTTAGAGGTCTGATCTTTTTTAATTCTTTATAAGTTCTAGACAGAAATCTTCTGTCTGAGGGACAGTTCACTAAGACTTTTTCTCAGTTTGTGAGTTTTATTTTCATTATGCTGGAGATTTCTTTCAACATACAGAAACTCTTTAATAAGACAACATGATCCCAGTTATTGATTCTGGGAAGTATTTCCCATATGGTTTGATTCTTGTTCATGAATTCTCTATCTACTCCATGTCTTGAAGATTTTTACCGAATTTGTCTTCCAACAGATTTAGTGTTTCGGCTTTAATATTTAGATCTTTGATCCATTTAGATTTTAGTTTAGTACATAGTCATAGGCATGGGTCTAGTTTTAGTCTTCAGCACATGGATAGCCAAGTTTTCTAGCACCATTTATTAAATAGACTGTCGTTCCTCCAGTCAACATATTTGGCCCCTTTATCAAAGATAAGTTGTTGAGTGTGTTTGTTGTTGCAGTTGTGTCTTCTAATCTATTCCATTGATTCTCAGATCTGTTTTATTCCAGCACCATGTTGATTTTATTACAGTAGCTTTGTAGTATAATTTGAAGTCAGGGATTGTGATGCCTCCTGCCTTGCCTTTGCTGCTTAGAATTGCCTTTGCTCTTCTAGGTCTCTTCTGGTTCCAGATGAATTTTAGGAGTGATTTCTCTAGATCTATGAGGTATGTTCATGATATTTTGATTGGGATTGCATTGAATCTGTATAACAATTTTGGGAGAATGGCCATTTTCACAACATTTATTCTTCCTATCCACGAAAATGGATGTCTTTCCATATTCTGCGGTCCTCTTCCATTTCTTTTTTCAGGGTATTATACTTTTCTTTGTATAGCTGTTTTACATCTTTTGTGAGGGTAATTCATAAGTATTTCATTTTTTTGGATGCTAGTGTGAACGGTGTGGCTTCTCTTGCTTCTCTCTCAGTATTCTTGTTGTTAGTGTATAGGAATGCTATTGATTTTTCAGTATTAACTTTGTATCCAGCTACATTGCTGAATTTATTTGTTATATCTAGGAGTTTTTCAGTGGAGTTTTGGGGGTCTTCTATGTAAAGTATCATGTCATTTGCAAATAATGATAATTTAACTTCCTCTTTTCTATCTTTACTCCTTTTATTTCTCTCTCTTGTCTAATTGCTCTGGCTAGTATGTCCAGTACTATGTTGAGAAGGGCAATGATAAGTGACATCCTTGTCTTGTGCCTGATTTTAAGGTAAAGGCTTTCAGTTTTTGGCCATTTAATATAATAGCTAAATCTTGGAAAGAACCAAGATTCCCATCAACTGTGAGTGGATGAAAAAGATGTGATATTTTTACACAATGGAGTATTACTCAGCTATGAAGAAGGATGACCTTCAAGCCTTCATAGGTAAATGGAGACAACTTGAGACTATCCTCATTAGTGAAATAAATAAGAACCATATTTATAAATATTGCATTGTGTCTCTAGTGTAAAAAATAATAAAAACTGTAGGAGTAATAAAACCCAAAATGTGTAATTGCTACTGTAAATAAGAGAGGAAAAGAAAGTGCTCTAAAGGATATAATTGCATGTATGTTTAAGTGTGTAAGATGAATGACCATATTACTGTATTTGTGTTATATCATGGAGCAGAACTGTTGACAGTCTCATTGCTTGAATGTGTACTTTGTATGTTTTACCTTTGTAACTTGAACAACTATTTCCAAGATGACAGTATGTAAGTTATCAAGTAATGACTTCTCAGTATTTTTTGTTCTTTTCTTTTTTTTCCCCTTATAATCTTGTATTGTTTCTATCCCTTTTTCAATTTTGTTTGTTTTGTTTTGTTTTTAAATAAAATTTTTAAAAAAGAAATCAACTGATAACAAAAGTTGACAAGGCTGCAGGGAAAAAGGAACACTGCTCTACTGTTGGTGGGAATACAGACTGGTGCAACTGTCATGGAAATCAATATGGAGAATTCTCAGAAGACTAAGACTGGAAGCTTCATTCAACTCAACTATTCCGCTCCTGGGTATTTTCCCAGAAGAACTGAAAAGTTCATATCACAGTGATATATGTACACCTATGTTTATATCAGCCCAATTTGTAATAGCTAAAGTTTGGAAACAACCAAGATGCCCATCAACTGCAGAGTGGGTGAAAAAGACGTGATATTTTTACACAATGGAATACTACTCAGCTA
Organism: Dolichotis patagonum; assembly: GCA_004027295.1. Classification (NCBI taxonomy): domain Eukaryota; kingdom Metazoa; phylum Chordata; class Mammalia; order Rodentia; family Caviidae; genus Dolichotis; species Dolichotis patagonum. The sequence goes on along the minus strand of PVJX010002118.1, from coordinate 99,086 downwards.
TAAAAAGGGTGATCTTGACGCCTTCACAGGGAATTGGATACTACTTGAGACCATCTTCATTAGTGAAATTAATAAGAATCATATTTATAAATATCACATTGTTTCTCTAGTGTAAAAAGTAGTAAGAACTGTAGGAGTAATAAAACCCAAGATGTGTAATTGGTACTGTAAAAAAAGAGAGGAAAAGAAAATGCTCTAAAGGATAACTGCATGTATGTTTAAGTGTGTAAGATAGATGATCATACTACTGGTTTTTTTAGAATGTTGAGCAGAATTCTTAACAGTCTTATTGTTTGAATGTCTGCTTTGTATGCTTTAATTCTGTAACTTGAACAACTATTTCCAATGATGAGTGTATGTAATGTATCAAGTCCAGTTTTCTTAGTGTTTTTTTTTTTGTTGTTGTTGTTTTAGGGTTTTTTGTCTGTTTGTTTTTTTTTTTTTGGCTTCTTTTATTTTTCCCCTTTGGAATTCTGTATTGTTGCTACCATTTTTCTGTTTTGTTTGGTTGGTTTTTTTTTCTCTTTAAATAAAAATTTTTAAAAAATATGATTCTGGTGGTTGGTTTGTCGTAGAATGCCTTTATCATATTGAGGTAAAGACCATCTATTCCAATTCTCTGTAAGAGAGAAGGGGTGTTGGATCTTATCAAAAGCTTTTTCTGCATTTCTAGAGATGATCATGTGATTCTTACTTTTGGCTCTATTGATATGGTGGATTACATTTATTGATTTACATATGTTGAACCATCCCTGCATTCCTAGGATGAATCCCACTTGGCCGTGGTGTATAATCTTTTTGATGATTTGCTGCATCCTCTTTGGCAATATTTTTTGAGAATTGTTGCATCTATGTTCATTAGGGAGATTGACCTATAGTTCTCTTTTTTAGTTGGGTCTTTCTCAGGTTTTGGTACTAGAGTGATATTTGCTTCCAGGAATTATTTAGGAAGAATTGCTTCCCTTTTGATTTCATTGAAGAGTTTGAGGAGTGTTGGAATTAAATCTTCTTTGTATTTTTTGTAGAATTCTGCAGTGAATCCATCTGGGCCTGGGCTCTTCTTTGTTGGCAAGAACTTAATTGTGTTTTCAATTTCATTAATAGAAATTGGGTTATTCAGCAGTTTTACATCTTCCTGATCCAGCTTTATTAGTTATATGTTTCTAGGAACCAGTCCATTTCTTCTGTGTTATCGAACCTATGAGAGTAGAGGTTTTTGAAATAGGTGTTGATGATATTCTGTATTTCCACAAAGTCTGTAGTGATTTCAACCTTTTCATTCCTTATTGCATGAATCTGAGTTTTTTCTTTCCTCTTTTAAATAAGGTTTACTAGGGGTTTATTCTTTCAAAGAACCAACTCTTTGATTCATTGATTCTTTGTATTGTTTTCTTAGTCTCTATTGCATTAACTTCTGCTCTGATCTTTATAATTTCCTCCCTTCTTTTGGCTTGCTCTTGTTTTTCTAGATGTTTGAGTTGTAGCATTGGATTGTTTATTTGTGTTCATTCTGTCTTACTGATGTGGGAACTCAGTGCAATAAATTTTCCTCTGAGGACTGCTTTCATTGCATCACACAAATTCCAGTAAGTTGTATTGTTATTTTTGTTTGCTTGTAGATATTGTTTAATTTCTTCTTTAATTTACTCTGTGACCCACTGATTGCTAAAGAGTGTATTATTCAGTTTCCATGTGTTTGTGGCATTTTTGCAGTTTCTTTTATCATTAATTTCTAGTTTCATGGCACTATGATCCGATAATATGCATGGGATAATTTCAATTCTTTTGCATTTACTTAAATAATTTCTGCAGCCTAGTATATAGTCTATTTTAAAGAATGTCCCATGTACTATTGAGAAGAATGTATATCCTGATGTTGTTGCATAGAACACTCTGTATACTTCTATCAAGTCCATTTGTTCACAGGTGTGATTCAGTTCTGTTATTTCTTTCCTGATTTTCTGTCTAGTTGATCTATCCCTTTGTGTCAATGGCATGTTAAGGCTTCCTCTTATAATTTTGTTATTATTTATTTGATTTTTCATTTCTGTTAATATTTGTTTTGTATAGCTGGGTGCTCTGCAATTTGGTGTATATATATTTAAGATTGTTATCTCTTCCTCTTGAAGTTTTCTCCTAACTAGTATGCAGTGACCTTCTTTATCTCTTTGGATCATTCTTGGTTTGAAGTTCACATTGTCTGCGAACAGAATAGCTACCCCCGCTTTTGGGGGGGGTTCCTTTTGCATGAAGTATTATTTTCCATGTCTTGACTTTCAGTCTATGAGTTTCCTTTTGGGTTATATGGGTTTCTTGTAGACAGCATATGGTTGGATGTTGTTTCTTGATTCATTCTGCCAGTCTGATTTTTCTTATCAGTGAATTGGGATAATTTAAATTCAGTGTTATATATTGGTTTATTGTTGACATGTTATCTTTCTGCTGTTGTATCTTTAGCTTTCCATTCTGTTTAATTGTCTGCCTTGGTTAGTGGTTTTTTCCTATGTATATCTAGAATATCTTTCAGTATTCTTTGTAGGGTTGGTTTGGTGATGAATGAAGTTTTTCAGCTGTTCTTTCTCATGGTATTATCTTATATCTCCATCCATTTTGAAGGACAGTTTTGCAAGGTACCTCAGTCTGGGTTGGAAGTAGTTTTCTTTTAGGATATGAAATACTTCACTCCATGCTTTTCTTCACTTCATTGTTTGTGTTGAGAAGTCTGCTGTGATTCTAATAGGTTTTCCTTTATAGGTGATCTGTCTTTTCTCTCTAACAGTTTTTAGTATTCTGTTCTTGTGTTGGATTTCTGGGATGGTGATTATTATGTTTTTGGGTGTAGTTTTATTTTGGTTATGACTATTTGGAGTTCTGTATGCTTCACTAATCCAAATGTCAGTTTCCATTCTCATGTTTGGGAAATTTTCAGCTATTACTTCTTTAAATATCCTCTTGATATCATTTGAGCTGTCCCCTTCTTTTTCATTTATCTCTATTAATCTTATATTGTTTTTCTTTGCATCATCTTGCAGCTGTTGAATTGTTATTTCCTGATTCTTTGTTATTTTTAAAAGATCTTTCCTTTCCTGTTCACTACCTGAAATCTTATTTTCGAGGTCTGAAATTCTATCTTCACTTTCATTGAGGTGGTTTTGGCAACATTCAAAACACTTTTTGATTTCCTGTATATCTCTTTGAATCTGCTGCATGCATTCTGTTTTTTTCTTATAGAGTTTATACAGGGATTCTATCTGTTTGCTTTGCTCCTCTATTTTTTTAACTGTGACTTCATTAGATATGTTCACTATTTCTTTCATTACTTTTATCATTTCTTCTTTTTCCTGGGAAATTATTTCTGATTTGAGTTTCTCTCTAGGTTCCCTGAGTTGCCTCTTTATTTCAGTTGATATCATTTCAGTCATTTCAGGTGTATGGTTTCTATTTTCTTCTAAGCAAATGGCTCCTAGGCTTTCTTCAGATGGGCTGGAGGTTTGAGATTGCCTTTTGGTCTTTCATTTTGTCATTTGCCTATATTTCCTTGCTTTGAGTGGTGTTCCAAAGCTTCCTCTGGGTGTGTTGGGAATCACGTCCTGCGCCCTCAGCTCCTGGGACTGAATGAAGCTTGATGAGCTTGGCCCAGTCAGGCCTGCAGAACCTACCAAGCCAAGTCCAGTGTTTCAGGTAGTTTGATGGAAACTCAACTGCTGGGAGTGTTGGTCTCAAACTCTCCCTGAGCTAGCTCCAGTGGGCTTAAAGTCCTCCTGCACAGTCCTGGCCTCCCGGACTGAAAGAAGGCCATAAGGTGTGGTGCCCTGAGGCCCACAAAACCTCCAGCCCAGTCCAGTGTCCTAGGGAGCTGAGTAGGAACTCAACTGCTGGGAGCACTGGTCTCAAACTCTTCCCAGGCCAGCACCACAGCACTGGGACTCATCTCCCCTGCAGGTTCTTGGCTCCCTGGATTGAAAAACGGAAGCTGGGCATGGTGTACTGAGGCCCGCAAATCCTCAGGAGCCCAGGCCAGTGTCCCATGGGATGGTTTTGATACAGGAGCACTATGATCAATTCCCAATCTGCCAGAGTTCCTGTATCACAACTGGGTTTCCAGCTCCTTGTTTCTCTTTTGCTCTTTGCAAAAGGGACTGGGTATTTGCTGAATAGCAAATACTACATCAATGTTTGCCCTTTGTTCAGTGCTGTCCTGTGGTCCCTGGTTTCATGGAGTTCCTGAATCTCTTTCTGCTTTCTAACATAATTCATGAAATCTGCAAGTTTACTAAAGAAATGGAATGTTTATGACAATGAGTAAAGGCACTGTGTCAATGGGTTTCTAAAAAGGGCTTTCATATTTCTGAAAGACTGCTTTAGTTTCCCTTGTCTGTATGTGTGGGGAGGGACACAAACTACATTTATATTGAAATATTTAATGACATCTTACTAGTGACTAGAGCACAGGACTTGTCATTTATAACCTTATTTTAAACTAATTAAGCTATCAGTCTTCGTCAGTTACTCTAAATAGAACACAGTCCTTACGGTTGTTTCTGGTCAGTTCTTAATGGGAAGAATGTGAAGTCATTTATCTTTCCCAGAATCCTCTCAGCTATATCTCAACTACTTTCTTATAAGTGCCTGAGATTTTTAATTCAAACCTACATTTAACAAGATATATAGCAGCCTGTTTGACAGCAACTGGGACACACACCATGACAAGCTCTATAAAGAGTGTTAAGAGTCTTTGCCATGAAAAGAGCAAGTGGAGTCTTGCTGTTTCTAACTTTTAGAAATTGAGATTTAATATCACTTGACATTGAGCATGGAAACTCAGTCCAGATTATAAAAGTTGTTCTCATTCTTAGCTCTGTGTAAGAGTAGAAAATGATTGGAATAAATTTAACCCATTTACTGTGTAGATACAAAATTTTATTACCATCTCTCAATTTTCCCACTGGGTTGCTGAGGGTTCTCTTGAAAATTAATTTCCAAATGGCCCTTTTCTTTTCATTTTAGTATAGAGATAATGTGACTTTAATCTTAAAACCCATTTTTTTGTTTTTGAAAATTGCCTGTGCTACCATGTTGATCTTGTTCATATTTCAGTTGGGAACAAGGACTCCATTGGCAGTTAGATGACAGGTAATTTGTGTTACATTGTGGCAGAAAATTTGTCTACATTTTTCCCATGTCTTGAGACTTTCCATGAGGTTGACATTGGCAGAATAATTAATCTGGTTGAAGAAATTTCAAGAAAATTCAGGTTCAGACCATGAGATGATGCTGTGCTCTTGGCTGATTTTAGACAGAACTACATTAAGAATCAGAATCAAGGAGCAGAGACAAATGATTTGAAAAACTCATAGATTAGTCAAAAAATGAAATGCTTACTAAGTTCAGACCTTGGAGAGATTGGTTGTTGAAAGGATTAGCATTAAAAAGAAGTCAAGTATTTTGTATCAGGAATAGGAGAGATGGACTAAGAGCATTTTAGGAATCAGCAAGACCTGAACAATCACAAGTTCAAAGGTGAAAAAGTGAAATTTTCATTTGTAGAAAGCATTCCAGGTGACCCACTCAAAAAATACCACTAGGAACTGGTTTCCTGGGACTCATTTCACTATGTTCAGCTATCCACATACTTGAGGCCACTGCATTCATGGTCAAAGGTTGTCCAGCCATTTTTTTCAGGTGACAGAAGAACTTGATATCCACATGGTAGTCATTTTAAAGGCTTGCAGAATGAAAGAGTTATGAGATCACAGAGGCTTTTACTTAGATTTCACAATAAGGCCTAGGAGAGCAGGCAAAAATATATGACCGAGTTACATTCCTTACTAGCAGTCACTAAAAGGATAAATCATGCAACTGTGAGAATGAAGCCAAAGCAGTGGAGGCCCCAGAATGTTGGTAATACTAGGAAAGTGGAACTTGTGCCAAGAAAAATATAGGTAGTGAGAACAACCAGCCTAAGAAAGAGGCCAGGAAGACTGAAACCAGAAAGTCTGTATCCCTTGGAAACTAACAGCTCACCAACAACTGCCTTGGCTACTGGACAAAGACCTAGGTCATGCTTTGGTCCAATTTCTTTCTATACACCAAACTCTTCCTTCCAGAAAGCAAAGTGAACCCTGTGGAATTATATTTTATGTGTGTTTAACTTTCTTTATGATCTTAATAGGGCTGTACAGACAAGAATTTGCCATGAGTCTCAGAGGGAACTTCGTACATTTTACCAATGCTGGAACTGTTAAGACTTTAGTGAATCTTAGAGATTCACTAAATATATTTTGCATATTTAAATGCATAAGAAGCATGTCTATATTAGGCTTTAGAGGAGTCATCAAACTTAATTCCATAGTGCCTTTCCATTCCCATAAACAATATGAAGTTGTTTCTTCTCCCTACATCTTTTCTGGCATTCATTGTTTTGGTCGTGATGGTTGGATAAGAATTTAGTGATTCTTAGAGACTCACTAAATATATTTTGCATATTTAAATGCATAAGAAGCATATCTATATTAGGCCTTAGAGGAGTCATCAAACTTAATTCCATAGTGCCTTTCCATTCCCATCAACAATATGAAGTTGTTTATTTTCCCTACATCTTCTCTGGCATTCATTGTTTGTTTTGGTGGTGATGGTTGGATTCCTTTGTTTGTTGTTGGTTTTGGAGGTGGCAGGATTGAACCCATGGCCTTAACACTGAGCTTTATCCAGAGCTCTTTTTGCAATGACATAAATTCTGGCCATGATGCTAAGTTTCCCAGGCTAGGCTCAAACTTGCAGCTCTTCTGCCTCAGACTCCCAGAATGCTGGACTCACAGGTGTGGGCCACCATGGACAGCTACTTTTTGTTTACTTAATCACAGACATTAAGACTGGGGTGAGACAGAATCTCAGTACAGTTTTAACTCCCATTTTTCTGATGGTTAGTATCTTAATCACTCTCTTGTCACTGAGACAGAGCACCAAACATCTATAATTTAAGACGAAAAAGATTATTTTGGGTCATAGTTTGTAGAGGATTCTATCTACAGTAAGCCAACACCAAATCAGAAAGAGCATGAGGAAGGGCCCGTGGAGGAAGGCTTCTGGTGTCATAGCTGCCAGGAAGCAGAGAGAGAAGGGAAATCTAGGGAAGTGGATATGCCCCTTCAGGTCATCTCTCCAGTGACCACCTCTTCCGACCAAGCCTTATCTTATTTTATGGTCACATCAAACTATAGCACCCTAAAATTCAATTGCCTTTCAATAGCCTCACCTATGAGCACATAGTTGCACCACATTTTGAGGTGTTAGGGGAACATCTAGATATAAACCATGACAGCCTGAGATGTTAGATATTTTCATTTTCACATGCTTTTTGTGTAACTGAACTTCTGTTTAGAAGTATCTGTTCAGTTCATTTGCCCAGTTTCTTGAATTTACTGTTCTATGGGAGTTAATTTTATGGATTCTTTATATGTTGTTGATATTAATATTCTATCTGAAAAGTAGCTAGCAAAAATGTTCTCCCATTCCATAGGTTGTCTCTTCGTTCTGTTAATGGTTTCATTTACCACATAGATGCTTTCAAATTTGATGTTCTCTCATTTGTTGATTCTTGATATTATTTCCTGTGCATTTGGAGTTCTTTAGGAAGTCTTTACCTCTGTTTCCCCTTTTTTATCTTACACCAGCTTCAATGTTTCAATCGATCAATGTTCAATCGATCCACCTGCTTCAATGTTTCAATTGATCAATGTTCAATCGATCAATTGATCAATGTTTGATCGATTTTGATTTGAGTACAGGGTATGAGTTAGAAACCTATTTTCAATTTTCTTCTTGCAGATGTCTACATTTTCCAGTCCCATTTGTTTAATATACTGTCTTTTCTACGGTATTATGGTCTTAGTCCCTTTACTGAAAATCAGGTGGCTACAGGTTTTTGAGTCTATTTTTGTCTTCTATTCTATTCCATTAGACCTAATGCCTGTTTCTTTGCCAGTACCATGTAGCTTTTATTACTGTGTCTTCATATTATAGCTTGAAGTCTGGTATATCACTGTCTTTAGCATTTCTCTTTGAGATTAGAATTACTTTCGCTATTAATCTTTTCTGATTCAGAATGAAATTCTTAATTATTTTTTCTAGTTCTGTGAAGACTGTCATTTTTATAAGAATTGAATTAAATATATTGATCACTTTTGGTAATATGCCCATTTTAACAATATTAATTCTGCAGTATCTTTCCAATTTTTGATACATTGAATTTCTTTCTTCACAGTACTATAATTCTCATTATAAAGGACTTTAAGTTCCTTAGTTAAGCTGATTCCTAGGTATTTTTTAAGATATTGTGAATGGAATTATTTTCCTAATTTCTTTCTTGGTGGGGTCAATGCATATAAACAAGAACATGATTGATTTCTGTTGTTTTTGTAAACTGCCATTTTGCCAAATTTGTTTATCGGATCCAAAAATAATCCAGTGGAGTTCTTTGGGGGTATTCTAATATAAAGTACTATATAATTAAACAGAGAAATAATTTGAGTTCATTGTTTCCTAATCATATTCCAGAACCACTATTAGACTCATTGATCCTTCATATCAATTTTAATTGAAATTTTATTATTCATTATTCAGATTGTTATTGTTTATTTTCTTATTTTCATTTAAGTTTGGTTTGTTCATGCCTAGGGCTTGGGATCTATAATTGGGTTATTTATTCAGGCTCATTCTCTAACATAGGCACTCAAAACTATAAATTTTCCTCTTAGAACTATTCTAATTGTGGCTTATAGACTGTAATACGTGTTTTGCCCATTACCATGTGATTCTAGAAGGTTTTCAGTTTCATCCATGACTTTTTCAGTAAACTGCTGACCATTTAAGAGCACATTTGTGATCTACATGTGCTTATGTACTTAAATGATTTTTTGCAGAACACATACATATTTAGTTAATACAGCAGCAAAACTGTGTTAAATTCTTTCTTGTAAGTATCATTTCAATGCAATATATCAAATAGACTATTAAAAAGTTCTCAAATGAAGAAATATGAATGGCAAAAAAATACATGAAAAAATGTTCATCATCATTAGTCATTAAAGAAATGCAAATTAAAACCACACTGAGATTCCATCTCACTCCAGAAAGAATGGCCATGATAAAAAAAAAAAAAAACTACCAACAACAAGTGTTGGAGAGGCTGTAGGGAAAAAGGAACTCTTCTGCACTGTTGGTGGAAGTGTAGACTGGTGCAACCACTGTGGAGGTCAGTCTGGAGATTCCTCAAAAGCTGGGTTTGGAAGTTCCATTTGACTCAGCTATTTCACTTCCAGGCATATTCCCAGAAGAACTGAAAACATCATACCACAGTGATATATGTGCACCCATGTTTATAGCAACACAATTTGTAATAGCCAGATCTTGGAAACAACCTAAGTGCCCATCAACTGAGGAATGGATAAAAAAGCTGTGGTATTTTTATACAATGGAGTACTACTCAGTTGTAAAGAGTGATAACATTGAGATATTTATAAATAAGTGGACACAACTTGAGACCATACTCATAAGCAAAATAAACCAAACACACATGTTTAAATACCGTATAGTCTCCCAAATGGTAAGAGTACATAAGATTTTATGGTAATCATGATTCCCCATTTCATTGCTTTGAAGCCTTTTAATGGTTTTATTCATCAGTTGGAATGGTTTTATTCTGTTTTGTTTGACTTTATTATGTGTGATGGTATGAGCAGTGGTTTTGAAGAAAACAAAACATATGGCAGCCATTGCTGATTTAATATCATCTTCCTTAGAAGTCCTACCATGCGTCTATTCTTCTATGACCATCAGTTCTATCATGTTGTGTCTTATTGGGACTTTTTAAAAAAAAATTTTATTTAGAAAGAAATAAAACAACCAAACAAAACAGAAAAAAAGGTAGCAACAAGACAGAATTCCAAAGGAAAAAAAGAAAAGAACAACAACAAAAAAAAATCCTAAGAAATCACTAGCTGATAAATTACATGCTGTCATCTTGGAAATAGTTGTTCAAGTTACAAAATTAAAGCATACAATGTAGACATTCAAACAGTGAGACTATTAACAGTTCTGCTCAACAATCTAACAAAAACCATAGTATGGTCATTTATCTTCCACACTTAAACATGCATGCAGTTATATCCTTTAGAGCACTTTCTTTTGCTCTCTCTTTACAGTAGCAATTATGCAATTTGGTTTTTATTACTCCTACAGTTCTTATTACTTTTTTTATTTTAAAGAGAATAAAACAAAAGAAGGCAGAACAAAGCAAATCAGAACAGAACAACATAAGCAACACAACACTTTACAACAAGACAACTGGACATTAACAGTAGCTGTCAAAACATCGCTTTCTCTGCTATACTTGAGCATAGTTTCAGATACAATAATATCAAACATAACACAATAGTATAAAACCGTTCAAGAGAATTACAGGACATTCTGAACTGAATAACTATGATCAATGGCTACTATATTATCTCATTTTGAATGAAAAGATTTATTTATACTATCACATTTTTTTTTTTGGTGTCAGGGATCGAACTCAACTATCACATATATTAAAATCCCAGTAAGACACAACATGATAGAACTGAATGTAATAGCAGAGTAGAAGCATCGTAGGACTTCTAAGGAAGATGATATTAAATCAGCAATGGCTGTCATAATGTTTTGTTTTCTTCAAAACCACTGTTCATACCATCACACATAATAAAGTCAAACAAAACAGATTAAAACCATTCCAACTGATGAATGAAAACATTAAAAGGCTTCAAAGCAATGAAGTGGGGAATCATGATTACTATAAAATCTTATATACACTTATCAACTCTCATACTAGGGAGACTATATGGCATTTACACATGTGTGTTTGGTTTATTTCGCTTATGAGTATGGTCACAAGTTGTGTCCATTTATTTATAAATATCTCAATGTGATCATTCTTTATAGCTGAGTAGTACTCCATTATATAAAAATACCACAACTTTTTTATCCATTCCTCAGTTGATGGCCACTTAGGTTGTTTCCAAGATCTGGCTATTACAAATTGTGCTGCTATAAACATGGGTGCACATATATCACTGTGGTATGATGTTTTCACTTCTTCTGGGAATATGCCTGGAAGTGGAATAGCTGAGTCAAATGGGACTTCCAAACCCAGCTTTTGAGGAATCTCCAGACTGACCTCCACAGTGACTGCACCAGTCTACACTTCCACCAACAGTGCAAAAGAGTTCCTTTTTCCCTACAGCCTCTCCAACACTTGTTGTTGGTAGTGTTTTCTATCTTGGCCATTCTTTCTGGAGTGAGATGGAATCTCAATGTGGTTTTAATTTGCATTTCACTCATGACTAATGATGATGAACATTTTTTCAGGTATTTATTTGCCATTCATAATTCTTCATCTGAGAACTGTGTATTCATTTCAATTGCCCATTTTTGGATTGGGTCTTTGAATTTTGATGGCCTGATTTTTTTTAATTCTTTATAAGTTCTAGACAAAAGTCCTTTGTCTGAGGCACTGTCCATGAAGATTTTTTCCCAATTTGTGGGTTTTCTTTTCACTCTGCTGGAAACCTCTTTTGACATGCAGAAACTCTTTAATAAGATGTGGTCCCAGTTATTGATTCTGGGAAGTACTTCCCGTGTACTTTGGTTCTTGTTCA
>PVJX010002118.1:0-87293 GCA_004027295.1 Dolichotis patagonum | reverse complement strand
TTTCCTACCCCTATGTCTTCGAGGTTTTTACCTACTGTGTCTTCCAACAGATTTAGTGTTTCTGTTTTAAGATTTAGATCTTTGATCCATTTAGATTTTAGTTTAGTACATAATGATAGGCATGGGTCTAGTTTTAGTCTTCTGCATATGGATAGCCAATTTTTCTAGCACCATTTGTTGAAGAGACTGTCATTCTTCCAGCGAACATGTTTGGAACCTTTATCAAAGATAAGGTGGTTGAGTGGGTTTCTGGTTGTTGTTATATCTTCCAATCTATTCCATTGATCTTCAGGTCTGTCTTTATTCCAGTACCATGCTGATTTTATTACTGTAGCTTTGTAATATAATTTCAAATCAGTGATTGTGATGCCTCCTGCCTTGCCTTTGCTGCTTAGAATTGCCTTTGCTATTCTAGGTCTCTTCTGGTTCCAGATGAATTTTAAGAGTGATTTCTCTAGATCTATGAGGTATGTTAGTGGTATTTTGATTGGGATTGCATTGAATCTGTATAGTAATTTTGGGAGAATGGCCATTTTCACAATGTTTGTTCTTCCTATCTGTTGAGGACCTGTAACTGTTCTCCATTTCATAAGGATCCATTTTGCAATAACTGCAATCCTAGGAATATTAGTCAAACTCCTGCTTTCGTAAAGATAAGCTTCTGTTTCTCCCAGGCAGGTTCTTGTTTCCCCACTTCCTCCCACCATTGCCCATAGTTACTCCCACCAGAAAGTTGAGCCCTCCCAACTGTTCCCTAGATACTCCTGCCAAAGGGTTAGTACCACCCATGGTTGCTTAGCTACCACACTACATCAAATGACTTTACTTCCTCATTTCCCCACTCCATTTAAATACACTGAGCTATCCCCAAATAAATGAGACTTGATCAGAATCCTGTCTTGTCTCCAGTTCTCGTGTCTCTTGTCTTATTTCATCCCCACTCCCCCTCTAGGGTCTTCATTGACTTACCCGTGGGTCAGGACACCTATCCATGAACAGAGGCTATCTTTCCATTTTCTGAGGTCCTCTTCAATTTCTTTTTTCAGGGTATTATAATTTTCTTTGTATAGCTGTTTTACATCTTTTGTGAGGGTAATTCATAAGTATTTCATTTTTTTGGATGCTAGTGTGAACCGTGTGGCTTCTCTTACTTCTCTCTCAGTATTTTTGTAGTTAGTGTATAGGAATGCTATTGATTTTTCAGTATTAACTTTGTATCCAGCTACATTGCTGAATTTATTTGTTATATCTAGGAGTTTTTCAGTGGAGTTTTGGGGGTCCTCTAGGTAAAGTATCATGTCATCTGCAAATAATGATAATTTAACTTCCTCTTTTCCTGTCTTTACTGCTTTTATTTCTCTCTCTTGTCTAATTGCTCTGGCTAGTATTTCCAGTACTATGTTGAATAGGAGCAGTGATAGGGGACATCTTTGTCTTGTATCTGATTTTAACGTAACGGCTTTCATTTTTGGCCATTTAATATGACACTGGCTGTAGGTTTCTCATAGATAGCCTTTATCATATTGAGATAAAGACCATCTATTCCAATTCTCTGTAAGGTTTTTATCGTGAATGAGTGTTGGACCTTATCAAAAGCTTTTTCTGCATCTGTAGAGATGATCTTGTGGTTCTTCCTTTTGGCTCTATTGATATGGTGGATTACATTTTTTGATTTACATATGTTGAACCATCCCTGCATTCCTGGGATGAATCCCACTTGTTCGGGGTGAACAATCTTATTGATGATTTGCTGCATCCTGTTTGCTAATATTTTATTGAGAATTTTTGCATCTATGTTAATTAGAAAGACTGGTCTATAGTTCTCTTTTTTAGTTGGGTCTTTCTCAGGTTTTGGTACTAGAGTAATATTTGCTTCCAGGAATGACTTAGGAAGAATTGCTTCCTTTCAATTTCATTGAAGAGTTTGAGGAGTGTTGGCATTAAGTCTTCTTTGTATTTCTTGTAGAATTCTGCAGTGAATCCATCTGGGCCTGGGCTGTTCTTTGTTGGCAAGGTCTTAATTTTCAATTTCAGTAATAGAAATTGGGTTATTCAGCAGTTTTACATCTTCCTGATCCAGCTTTGGTAGTTCATATGTATCTAGGAATCTGTCTATTTCTTCAATGTTATCGAACCTATGAGAGTAGAGGTTTTCGAAATAGGTGTTGATCATCTTCTGTATTTCCACAGAGTCTGTGGTAACTTCACTTTTTTCATTCCTTATTGCATGAATTTGAGTTTTTTCTTTCCTTTTTTTAAATAAGGTTGGCCTAGGGCTTATCAATTTTATTTATTCTTTCAAAGTACCAACTCTTTGATTCATTGATCCTTTGTACTGTTTTCTTAGTTGCTATTGCATTAATTTCTGCTTTGATCCTTATAGTTTCCTCCCTTCTTTTGGCCTTGGGCTTGGCTTGCTTTTCTCTTTCTAGATGTTTGAGTTGTAGCATCAGGTTGTTTATTTGTGTTCAATCGGTCTTCCTGATGTGGGAACTCAGTGAAATAAATTTTCCTCTGAGGACTGCTTTCATTGCATCCCACAAATTCTGGTAAGCTGTGTTTCTATTTTTATTTGCTTGTAGATATTGTTTTATTTCTTCTTTAATTTTGTCCATTACCCACTGATGGCTCAAGAGTGTATTACTCAGTTTCCATGTGTTTGTGAGGTTTTTGCAGTGGCTTTTATTGTTAATTTCTAATTTCATGGCACTATGATGCAATAACATGCATGGGATAATTTCGATTTTTTTGCAATTACCTAAATAATCTCTGCAGCCTAGTATATGGTCTAGAGAATGTCCCATGCACTGCTGAGAAGAATGTATATTCTGATGTTGTTGGATGGAAAACTCTGTATACGTCTATCAAGTCCATTTGTTCACAGGTGTGATTCAGTTCTGTTACTTCTTTGCTGATTTTCTGTCTAGTTGATCTGTCCCTCTGTGTCAATGGTGTGTTAAAATCAGTTATAATTGTTATAATTGTGTTATTGCTTATTTGACTTTTCATTTCTGTTAATATTTGCTTTGTATAGCTGGGTGCTCTGGAATTTGGTGCATATATATTAAGATTGTTATCTCTTCCTCTTGAAATTCTCCCCTAACTAATGTGTAGTGACCTTCTTTATCTCTTTGGATCATTCTTTTTTTTTTTTTTTTTTGGTGTTCTGTTGCGTGAAGTATTGTTTTCCACCCTTTGACTTTCAGTCTATTGGTTTCCTTTTGTGTAATATGGGTTTCTTATAGACAGCATATGGTTGGATGTTGTTTCTTGATCCATTCTGCCAGTCTGTTTCTTTTGATTGGTGAGTTGAGGGCCATTTACTTTAATGGTTATAAGTGTTATATATTGGTTTATTGTTGACATGTTATCTTTCTGCTGTTGTATCTTTAGCTTTCCATTCTATTTAATTGTCTGCCTTGCTTGATGATTTTATCTTATGTGTATCTAGAATGTCTTTCAGTATTCTTTGTAGAGTTGGTTTGGTGTTCATGAAGTTCTTCAGCTGTTCTTTGTCATGGAAGTATCTTATTTCTCCATCCATTTTTGCAGGGTATGTCAGTCTGGGTTGGACGTGGTTTTCCTTTAGGATCTGAAATACTTTACTCCATGCTCTTCTTGACTTCAGTGTTTGTGTTGAGAAGTCTGCTGTGATTCTGATAGGTTTTCCATTATAGGTGATCTGTCTTTTCTCTCTAACAGCTTTTAGTATTCTGTTCTTATGGTGGGTTTCTGGAATGGTGATTATTATGTGTCTGGGTGTAGTTTTATTTTGGTTATGGCTCTTTGGGGTTCCATATGCTTCACTAATCCAAATATCAGTTTCCAATCTCATGTTTGGGAAATTTTCAGCTATTACTTCTGTAAGAAGCCTCTGTATATCATTTTGACTGTTCCCTTCTTTTTCATTTATCCCTATTAATCTTATGTTATTTTTCTTTGCATCATCTTGTAGCTGTTCAATTGTTATTTCCTGATTCTTTGTTATTTTTAAAAGACCTTTCCTTTCCTGTTCACTAGCTGCAATCTTATCTTCAAGGTCTGAAATTCTATCTTCTCTTTCATTGAGGCAGTTTTTACAGCTTTCAATAGAATTTTTTATTTCCTGTATATCTCTTTGAATCTGCTTTATGTATTCTGCTTGTTTCTTATAGTGTTCATTCAGGGATTCTATTTGTGTGCTTTGTTCCTCTAATTTTTTAGCTGTGTCTTCACTAGATGTGTTTGCTATTTCTTTCACTACTTTTATCGTTTCTTCTTTTACCTGAGCAATTATATCTAATTTGAATTTCTCCACAGCTTCCCCTAGTTGCTTCTTTATTTCAGTTGATATCATTTCAGTCATTTCAGGTGTATCACTTCTATTTTCTTCTATGTACGTGGCTACCAGGCTTTCTTGGGGTGGGCTGGAGATTTGAGCCTGCCTTTTAGCCTTTCCGTTTGTCATTTTTCTTTATTTTCTTGGTTTCAGTGGTGTTCCTAAGCTTCCTCTGGGTGTGTTGCAAATCTCCTACTGCACCCTCAGCTACTGGAGCAGTCTCAGATCCTCTGCAGGTACTTAGGTCCCTAAATTGAGAGGCTGAAGCAGGTTGTGGAGAACTGGGGCCAGAGAAACCCCCAGGGCACAATCCCCTGTCTTAGGGGTGTGGATATGAACTTAGCAGCTGGCAGTGCTGGTCACAAACTGTCCCCAGGCCAGCTCAGTTGAGCTCAGAGTCCTCAAGCAAGGTTCCTGCCTCCTGGACTGAAACAAGGCCACTGAGCATGGTTGACTGAGGCCCTGAAATCTGTTGGATGCAGTCCAGCATCCCAGTAGCTCCCCAGAAACTCAAAAGCCCAAACTTAGGTCTCCAACTTTCCCTAGGTCCCCGGAACTCACCTGGCAAACTCCATGCCTCTGCAGATTCTTGGCTCTCTTAATTGAGATGCAGAAGCTGGGCATGGAGAACTGTGGCCAACAGAGCCCCAGGGCACAATCCCCTGTCCTAGGGGTGTGGATATGAACTCAGCAGTTGGCAGTGCTGTTCTCAAGGTTGTCCCCAGGCCATCCCAATTGAGCCCAGAGTCCTCGCACAAGGTTCCTGCATCCTGGACTGAAATCAGGCCGCTGAACATGGTTGACTGAGACCCTGCAATCTGCTGGACCCAGTCCAGCATCCCAGTATCTCCCCAGAAACTCAAAAGCCAGAACATAGGTCTCCAACTCTCCCCAGGTCCCCGGAACTCACCTGGGGCAAACTCCATGCCTCTGCAGATTCTTGGCTCTCTTAATTGAAAGGCAGAAGCTGGGCTGGAGAACTGGGGCCAGCAGAGCCCCCAGGACACAATCCCCTGTCCTAGGGCAAACTCCACCCCTCTGCAGATTCTTGGCTCTCTTAATTGAAATGCAGAAGCTGGGCGTGGAGAACTGGGGCCGGCAGAGCCCCCAGGGCACAATCCTCTTATTGGAATTTTAATATATGGAATAGTATACACAATTTTTTATGGAAAATGAGATATTATAGTATCCATTGATCATTCTTTGATATTCAGTTCAGAATGTCCTGTAATTATTTCATTCTTTTTAATGGTTTTATACTATTTTGTTATGTTTGATATTATTGTGTTTGAAACTATGTTCAACTATAGCAAAGAAAGAGGTATTTTGATAGCTACTGTTAATATCCAGTTGTCTTATTGTAAAGTACTGTGTTGCTTATGTTGATCTTTTCTGATCTGCTTTGGTCTGCCCTCTTTTGTTTTATTACCTTTAAAATAAATAAAGTATTAAAGTTATAAAATATATAATAAAAATTATGTGATTATCAATGTTATTGTTTAGTTTGCTTTTGGTCCAGTAAACCCACAAAGAAAAGTGCCTAACATTGACATATGAGCTTCACACTTCTGATCCATATTGATACTGTATACACATCATAGTACAGTACCTAGAACATGCTGGACATTTGGAAAAGTTGTTAGGCAAATATATTTGTGCTAAAAAAACATGATGGCGTCCTAGGTAAGTTAAATTAATCGTCTTGATAACTACTGGGGGAGCTTCCAAAACTGACATCTGGTGTTGTTTCTCTAAGTGAGATGCAGGTTTTAATATATGAGTTTTGCATGGAGAGTGAAATATTTTCAAATGGTTAGGTCATTTCCACTTTAATTCTACTTTTTCCAGATAATTTCCATGAAATAGGTATGTGGGGTATAAGGAAGACTTTTGCTAAGATTTTACTAAGATATTCCATGTAGAATAATAAGACATAATAAACTGGAGAGTTAACTAAACCATAATTTAGCATGCATTCATGCTTTTAATTTGTATATAATCCACTCTGGAAAAAAATATTACAAACAGTGAATCTTCTTCAAAAAAACTGTTTTGCAATAGACTTTTCCCAAATGCTTACAACTCCATCTAAATCCTGATACTCTGTTGTAGCCTTTAAAACAACATGTCCAGTATCATGTCCTTATACTATTATTACAAGCATAGAATATTAACCATATCACAAAACTCTGACAAAAAAAGAATGTGATCACCTTCAGTCAGCACCAATATTTTAAATAATGCATAGCAAAGATGTTATATGAAATCCATTATTCATGCCTTTTCTCATACATATATTTGAAAATGGAATGGTACTGGTTGCCCTGGGAATTTCTGTCATGGTGTGTTATGTATTTCATAACTTTCAACTCTGCCACACTTTTTTGCCTAAAAAGAATTCTCTAATTGGATTGTCAGTCATTTATACATTACTTTCTGCCTACCTGGCAAATGACATGTTCCCTCTAACCATTTTTCTTCCTCATTTCAGCTATTTTACTGTCTTTGCTTCTCTCTTCCATATGCATATACATCCTTACACTTTGTATCTTGACTCTCCATGTTAAATGTAGGTTCTAACATCAACTGTGTAATACTTGGGATACTCGGTAAAGGACTGTTTGAAAATAAGGATGTGGTGGGCTATGTATTTAAGAAAGCAATGCAGAATTTTTGAAATCTCTTAATTATGATGAAAGAGTATGAGAGCATGAATCGATTCAAAATTCCAACTGATGCTTGAATAAATATATATATATATATATATATATATGTATATGTATATATGTGTATATATATATATATATATATTCCTAAAGCAAATATCATGCAACTGGGGGTTTTCCATTTAGGATCAAACCCATTACTTAGTGCCCTCAATGTCATAATTTTCATATAAATGCCCTCAGATCATACTTAAAAGCAAAAGTAAATGTAGATTAAATTAGAAACTTAATGGATAAATGCAAAGCAAAAAAGCCTCATTCATAATGGTTTTGAGTGGTCATAATGATGTAGCAATTGATGCAATTAACTTCTTAAAATTCAAAAATTTTTTGCTAAGAACCCTGCTGAATATCATTAAGAATCAAAAGATAAAAGAGATATGAAATAAATTTGCCCTAAAGGAAAAATGTAATCTTTGGAGTCAGACATGTACACAGGCTGCAGAATTGAAATATGATGCTCCAACACAATAATGAATATATTCTTTATGTCAAATGGCAGAGATTAAGGACAATGAAGTGTCATACTAGAGGAAAGATGTCATTTATATGGGGCTCTAAGAATGGACTACTACTGACAGAGAAGGAATCCACTGATGCAAAAGAAATTTGCTTTCACAATGAGTAAATGAATGATATTGAAACTGCAGAGGAATCTACCTGACTTACGTGAATAAGATTAGAGAGCTTAGAGTGAAAGACAAAGTTGTTAAGTGTGGACAGCAACAGGAAACAGAGTATCTTAAAGTTCATGTATGTGATTTTAATTATTATTTAGAAGTCAAGTAGAGACATTGAATATTTTGAAACTAGGTAGTAATATGCCTAAGATGATGCTTTGATAGTAAGAAATTCAGAGAAATGACAAGGCAGAGAGAAATTCAAAACTTCTAAGCCACACATTATCATCTGAACTAGGCTGAGCCAATGTGATAGAGAGCTCTACAATCATTAGGGAGTGGAATATATTGCCACACCACCCTGAACAAAAAGTCACAGCCACTTATACGCTATGCATTCTGTAGAAACAGATTCAGCTACATTGATCAGTCAAGTCATGCACATAACTGAAGCCACTGCTTACTCACTTCAAACTTTTAGAAAAGTCCAACAACAAATCAAAATTCTTTATTTAAAGTTATTTTTAAGTGAATGGTAAATATGCTACTTCTGGGGAAAGCTCAATATAAGGAACTCAACCAGATACCTGCTGACAGACCCCAACAGAGGCATTTTATGCAACTGTCTTTTTTCCCACCCTAGTCTATCTGGAAAAATTGAGAATTTGGGATGATATACTGAAAAATGTAGATAGGCAGATAGACAGATAGATAACAAGAATTGCTTGGAATCTGAAGAGGTCAAATTTAGACCATTTTTTTGAGACAAGATCTCACTATGTAATTCAGATTGGCCTTGAACTCACTATGTAACCCAGGCTGGCCTCAAACTCATAGCAGTCCTCCTGTCTGAGTTTCTCAAATGCTGAGATTATAAACACATGCCATCACACCTGGCCTAATTTTAGGCTATTTTCTAAACAATGATGTTTTAGGTCCTCACATATGTGAACATGAGGGAGAAATTCTAAGGGATTTCAGACTTGGTTATGCCTCTTGGAGAATGTCATCCTTCTTTTGCTACCACTATGCTCACAAAAACAAACAAACAAAAAACCTATTAGTTATGAAACATTAGATCTGTAAGAAATTCTCTACTTATAGATTGACCCAATTTCCTATTTGATTCCTGATACTCAGAAACATGAGAGAATTGACAGAGGGTCTCACAGCTACTTCCTGTTACAGTTGGCAGCATAATCCAGTGTTCTGGATCCCATTCTGTAATTACTTTCTTAGAACACATTGGCATTTATTTTTCCAAGGACTTATTGTATCAAAATATAATTTTATTTCTATCTGTCTGTCTTTGTATTCTGAACTCCAAAATTCAGAAATACATATTGGCTGAAAAGATAATACACTCATTAGAATGATGCCTGCTACACTACAAAGCTGTGTTTTGGTTGGGCAAGATTTAGCAATGTCAGATCTCAATGATCTCATGGAAATATTTTGATTTAGTTCTAAAACGTCCCCCAAATCCTCATGCATTTGGAAGGCTGCTGAATCATGGGGACACACAATCCTCATCAGTGGATTCATATGCTGAGTAGCTAAATGTGCTACTCAACCAGGTATACCTGGTCAGAAAAGGAAGGTCACTGCAGGAATGACCGTGAAGGGTATATTCTCCTTCCTGGCTCCTCCATTCACTATCTGCTTCCTGACCTCCATGAAGTGAGCAGTTTTCCTCTTCCATGCCCTTACACCATAGAGCCAGACATCATGGTCTGAAACTGTCAACCAAAATAAATCTCTCTTCCTTTAAATTGTGGGCATTTTGTCCCAGCAATGGAAAAGTGACTAAAACTGATGTTGGAACCAGAGAAATGCAGTCATTGCTGTGGCTGTACCTGACCATCTGGTTTAGATGCACAAGGAGCTTGGAAAAGGCTGGATATGTTAGCTAGGGTAACTACATAATGCTACAAGCTGAGTTTGATGAGATACTCTGGTTAAAGCTCAGAAGACCAGAATGACAATAGAGGTATAGACAGTAAAGGACAGGCACATTAGACTGCAGAGGAACATAGGCTCCATTGATATTTGGACTAGAGGCCACATGTGTTATACACTGGCAGAAAATTTGTCTTCATTTTGCCATAGAGCCAGAACACCATGGTCTAACACCATAAACCAAAATAAACCTCTCTTTCTTTAAATTGTGGGTCCATTGACCCCTGAGGGGACAGTGCATGAAGCCATAAGAATGAAGCCAAAGGTACAGTTAATTTGAGATCCCAGACCCATTGATATTATGTTGTAGAGAGCTGCAAGCAGTAACAGCAGCCCAAGGGAGGAGCCATGTGGGCTCTCCCAGACAGTATTACTAGGAGAGGGGAGCTGCAGAAGCCCTTTAGAGATTACATTTCTGTGCAACTTGCCCAGAGTGTTGGACATAGGATTTAATGTTTGTCCTGATAAGTTTCAGTCTTGCTTCGGTATGATTCCTTTTTATCCCCTTATCTCTGCCTTTTGGAATGGGAATGCTTGCTCTATGCCACTGTATATTGGAAGCACTTAACTTTCTCAAGTACTCACAACTAAAAGTTTGCCTTGAGTCTCAGAGGAGACTTGCACTCTTCAATAATGCTGGAATTCCTAGAATTTGTCAACTCTTTGTGATGTACTACATGTGTTTTACCTAATAAGATGGACATGAGTCTTTTGGGGGCTATAGGCAGAATGTTATGGTTTAGATTTAAAATGTCCTTCAAGGCTCACGTGTTTGGAAGGTGATTGGATACTGGGGTACTATATTCATCAGTGTGTTTATATTCTATTACTTAAATGTGCACATTTATTATTAGGAGGTGGGGCATGGCTGTAATTAGCAGATCATTGGGGGAATGACCTGGAAGGGTGTATTCTTTCCATGGCTCCTTTCTACTCTCTATATTTCCTGGCCACTATGCCATGAACAGTTTTCCTTCACTATGCCCTACCACCATGCCATTTCTACCTTGCAAGCAGCCAACTATGAACTGAAACCATAAGCCAAAATAAACTTCTCCTCTTTTGAGTTAAAATTTCCAAGTATTTTGACCCAGCAATGGGAAAGTGACTAAGATAACTAGTGTTTTAAGGTTTTGTTGCAATTGGCCATTTCTGAGGTATCCTTTTGATATCTGAATCAGCAAATCTTACCATATCTGTTTTGGAGCCAAGTGAATTAGACAATTTTTCCCTCATCAACATAAAATATCTGACACATGCAATTTAAGGAAGAGAGGTTCATTTTGGTTCCCAGTTTCAAAGGTTTCAGTTCTCAAAGGCAGAAAAGGTATGAGGAAACCTGCTTAACCCATCATGAGCAGGGAGCAAAGAAAACAGGAAGCACCAGAGATATACACCTTCCAAAGGTCTTTGGCCTATGACATACCTCCCTGGGCCCCACTGCTAACAACACATTCAACTGTGAACTCATCAATGGATTATTCACCAAGCGGTCTCTAAATGCATGAGACTTTTGATGGATAGTTTAGATCTAAACCATAGCAGTGCAAAAATAATGCAGATATTTAAGTAAAGACAAAAAGAATTATTCCTTTGGGACATTAGGATCAGAAGTAATTTCCACATGCTTTGAAACAATAATAGGCTTCATGGCAATAGAAACAGCATGGAACCCAGACAAAAATAGAACATAATGAAACATAATTGTTCAAACAGATCTTTCTCCTAATGCAAAAGACAAATTTTAATTTTGATAGATGGCCTTATAGTTGTTAATTTATATCATGGAAAATAATAAATAATCCTTTGCACTTTTTCTCCCAGTTCACTCCATTTTCATGATAGTCATTTTCACGTTTTCCTTCATATATACAGTTATATATTAAGGTTAGATTAGATGGATGTGGCTACTCTAAACTTTTTAATAAGAAGTAGTTATGCTTTAACTGGAAAAGCATACTTGGTCTAGCTCTGAGTTTGGGGAGGGGTGGCCATAGGATCTTAAAAAAGAATTATCATTCAGCAAATCAGAAAATCACATAAATCAATCCTAAAGATCCATATAATGACAGTTGCTAAGGTATCAATATTTTATATAGTAGTGCATCAATGGATTAGTAAATTACAATGAGATACCACACTTTTCTTTTGATAAGGCAAGTCATTTGTGCTAACACTGATAAAGATTTAAAGAAAGAATAGCATTGGTTTTGTTCATCATTTGTCAGTTTCAACCATAAAAGCCAGAGCTAAGAATTTTCAAAAATCATAGGATAAAAGGGACTGTATTCCAACGTGAGATATTTAAAAGCTCTAAGAGTATAATTTCAAAAATGACTATGCACAAAATGCTTATGCAAAAAGAGACATAAACTAAAAGTTCTTATCATCTTTGTTTTCTTGCTTAACTGTAGTCTTTATCAATTCTCCCAGAAATGTGAATTCTTAGGTAATAAATTATTTTTATATTATTCCTTATATTTAAAGTAATGTTATAGAATGATAGCTAAATCTACATTAAAGTAAAACAATTAGAAAACAAGAGAAAAGATTCCTTCCTCTCCAAAAATTATGTTATTTTTTTAGTAGCACGGCATGCATCTATCAGCCAAACTATATAATATAACCAGCATAAGTGTGTGTATGTATGTGCATGCATATTTTAAAGAGCCACACTTTGTTAGCTCACAGCAAGTAAACTTAGGAAATGGGTAAGTTCACAAAATGTAATGTTTATGTACTAAAAAAACAATGAATCTCAAAGACAAGACAAATTTGAATCAATTTCCTCAAATTAAATCAATTTTTCTCTCACCTTCCTAACCATGACTACAAATTAATTTTTAAAATTTGTAGTTTAACCAAACAGTCAACCATATGCCAGAAGATA
Organism: Dolichotis patagonum; assembly: GCA_004027295.1. Classification (NCBI taxonomy): domain Eukaryota; kingdom Metazoa; phylum Chordata; class Mammalia; order Rodentia; family Caviidae; genus Dolichotis; species Dolichotis patagonum. The sequence goes on along the minus strand of PVJX010002118.1, from coordinate 74,780 downwards.
ATGGCTTCAAGATGTGGATATATACAAATGATTTGATTTTTAAACCTATTATGGAAATAAATGATGTACATAAATAGAATAATCTCTCTCTCTCTCTCTCTCTCTCTCTCTCTCTCTCTCTCTCTCCCTCTGTGTGTGTGTGTGTGTATGTGTGTCTCTGTCTGTGTATGCGTGTGTGTGTGTGTGTGTGTGTCTGTGTGTCTGTGTGTGTGTGTGTGTGTGTGTGTCTGTGTGTGTGTCTCTCTCACTCTCTCTCACTCTCTCTCAGAAATGCACAGGCTCAGAATACATTTTGAGGAGTCTGGAATTTACTTGTCTTCCCTGTTAATAATCACAAACAAAGAATTCTGGTAAATGTTTAGGACATTATTAGTGATTTTATCTTATACTTTCTTAATATACCTCAATATTATCAATTGTTGTTATTTTTCTGCATGTTTTATGAATGACACCTTTATGCAGATATAATAAGCATGAGCTACCGTAAGTAATTCTTCTGTGTTTTGACTAATTAGTTTACTTTGTATTGATAGAGACAGATCAAATTAGTTGTGTTAGTTTAGAAACAGGGAAGAAATTTCTGTTGAAGTACTGTGGTTTATTATCAGTAGTCTTTACTGACTATCTCTCTTTTCTAGTTTTTCAGACAAAAATAGCAATACTTTTAAAATTAGTCCTACTTTCATTTTAATTTCTACCTGAATCCCCATATGTACTGAGTTGTTAGTCATGGCAAGTATCTTGACTGAAAAAAAAATGCAATAAGTATGTCAAATAAAATGTTTGCCTATTTAAGATAGGAAGATTTTCATTGTGGCCACTAAAGTGTTAAATATTTATGGCCAAAATCTTCCCCTGAGATCTCTTCTTTATAAAGATTTAAAGGCTCTGTGAGTTAGAGTCACAGTCTCCAATTCGTTCTTCATCTCCTTTACTGTTTCCCTTTTGAAATCTTTGGTGCAAGCAAAATAAAAGGAAATAACGGGCTTTCGAGCTATTGTTTTATGACTTTCACGCACAAGTTCCACATTTCAAATTTTTAAAATGATCTTAGGGATCTCAGTACTGTGGAATTTCAAACCTGAGTTTCCGCCTTTCAGAAGGTAAGGTCGTTCTGTTTTTTCTTTTCCCCTCCCTTCATCATTTTCATCTAAGTCATTTTTAACCATACTGCTACCCAGTTACAAGTGTTGCTCTTTCAATATCTTTACTCTAGCTCCTTCCAGTGGTAAATCATAAATGTGCTGCAGACAGCAGAGATCCAGGATTGTTTTGAAGAGCAGGACTGTAAAGATAAGTAAAGTTCATCCCTCTCCTTCTCCTGGTTCTTCTTGTTCCTGACTTAAAATTGAAGATGAGTATGTAATAAAACCTGAATCTGCAGTTAAAGTTTACTTAGTCAGAAATCTTAAAGTTGCTTCAACTGAGTACAGTATTTCTCAGTCCTTAGAAAGTAGAACAGTTTCTGAGAAGCAGGGATAAAATTTCCAAACCCGGGCAAGAATCCAGCAGCACAATTCCATAAAATACACGATACACACATTTCTGAAAACTGAAGCTTCCTCTGGACTCTAGGGAAAATAATGCTCTTCAGTAATGGCAGCAGGTGTTTTCACTAATGATTTTTTAACAGCATTTTTGATGGTTTTAATTAAATCCCAAATATTTTGTTCAAAAAATAAAGGACAAATGGTTTCCAAAGTGAAGTAAATAGTGTTTTTAAGGATGCATTAAAAAGGAAAAATGCAAACTGCATGTTGTCTCATTTTTTAAAAAATGAAATACTGGTTAATAAAATCCAACTGGAAGAATAATTGAGGAAAAATTAAATTATTATGATAAAGTTGATAAAGTTACTGCTGGAAAAATGTTTAAAAGATTTGTTAAAGATCATATCTTGTCCCCAAACCAATAAAGAATATAATAGGTACACCTGCCACATTATAATAGTTTTAAATATATATAACTCTATGAGTAATGTTGACTTTGGTGTGAAGAGGATCAATATCTCAGGCAAACGTGATTGACCCACAGGAAATGGAACTGAGTTAAAGCAGGCTCTGGGTGAACGAGGAGCTTCACACTGGTTATCTTTGTTGCCAAGACTAAACCAGCTCAGGACTAGAGACATGATAGAACCATAGGCACACATGGCCAATTTTATTATTTGTTGTTTATATTTCACCTTATATCAAAAATCTCTCCACAAAAGACCTATTTATAGGGACATGCAACAGAATATCTCAAATGTCTCCAGTGTAATACCATAATAGAAACAAATACCTTAGGACAGAGGAAAGTTTCTAGTTTATATATCCAATCTTCCCAGAAAATATATTCTCTACTTTATGTGTGGTTTCAGGGCTTCTTGAAGAACTGGATGCAAAAGCTATTTCATTTCTTCCTTTGTGAAAGCATTTGGCTTTAACTGCGATAGTTTTGTGTCTCACAAGAGGTGGACAAGTCTACTAATCAGTACTCTCTGCCTTTCTTTAGGGTACTTCAGGACTAACCCCCAAACATGCTATTGTCATAAAATGGGTCCGTATTGACCACTAAAATTGGCAAAATTTCTAACAGTAAGTTATAATGGTTGATTTCCTCATCATTTATAGGAAAAAGTACTAACTTTGCATTGTAGTGTTCAGATCTCTATATATTCTCCAAGTTGCTTTGCCTCCTCTCAAGCCCAGCCCACCCACCCTACATCAGTATCTATCTAAACTCCAGAAATAGCCCAGAACTACTACTTATGGTTTCAAAAACAGGATCAGGCAGTTCTGCACATGCTACTGCAACCTGCCTGGAATTCACTTCCTCACATCCTATATCTGACAATAAGCCTGTATACTCCTTAAGATTCTGTTTAGATGAGTCTCTTGACCTTCTTTTCCAGCTTCTCAGCAAAGCTTAAGTAATTAAAACCAGACAGAAAAAGCTGAAAGCACAAAAGTGGTTTAGGTAACTTTTATCATCTTTGTATTCCCTTTTTCAACTTATAGTTTGTGTTTTTTAAGATAAAGCTAGCCATTAAATTAAACAAACCCCAGTATATGTCATGGCTGGTAGGTAATAAAAGTTTATTTACTATCTCTGTAAAATTTAAAATGGTATTTTTGATCAAGGACAGAGCCTCCAGGAATAATTCTAGGGCCAAGTCTCCAATATCTGGTATCACCACTACTTTCCGCTACTTTCCACATGTGACCTCCAAGATTGCTGTGCTCAGCTATATTAAGCTGTAAGAAAAGAGACGGAGACTGAAAAACACAAACCTACTTTCTCATAATCTTGGCCATATACCCATCATTTCTACTCAGATTCAACCAGATTTATATAATATCTCACATAAATGCCAATGCGTGGTGTCTCTTTTTGGGCACATACTTCCTAATGCTGAACTATGACAGAAGGGCCATGAGTACAGATGCATAAGTGTGTTATATGTTATATTGGCCATATTTCAACCAGTTAAAGGATCAACATGTGGTGGTCCTTCATCAAAAAGAATTACCCAATGGCCTACTACTAGGTAAATGCCCAAAAGAAATAGACATAAGTGTTTAGACAAAAAGCTTGTACACAAATGTTCACAGCTATTTACAATATCTGAAAAGTAAAAGCAAGCAAATATTCAACAAAAGATGAATGGCTAGCAACTCCACACAATGGAATATTATTCAATTATAAAAGAAATCAATTATTGATAACGTCAGAACATGAATAAACTGTGAAGACATTTTACTAAGTTAGAGAAGGTTGATGCAAAAGTTTGCATATTATGTTTTTATTTATACTAAATGTGCAGAATACAAAAACTCAAACAGAGAATAGTTTTGCAATTACCAAGAGCTAGAAGGAGGGATGGAGGGAAGGAAGGAAGAAAGGAAGGAAAGAAGGAAGGAAGCAAAGGAACCAACTGCTTAATGGTTAAAGGATTTATATTTGGTATAATGAAAAACTTCTGAAACTAGATAGTGGATACAGTTACACAACATTTGAACATGTGTAATACCACTGATTTGTTAAAACAATAAATTTTAAGTGATACTTATTTTACCATAATTTAAAAAGACAACATGGCTTTTTGTGAGCATGTATGGAACCAAACCTTCAGCCTATCACAAGTAGTAGCATAAAACCTTAAGAAGAAAGAATAGTTAGTGCTATTCCTTATTTATTTTTCATTTGGAACATCATGATGTTTTCTTCTTTCAATTCAACAAATATTTTTGAACAATTTTGTGGATAAAATCAACAACATGATGTTTTCTTTCAATTCAACAAATATTTTTGAACAATTTTGTGGATAAAATCAACAACAGTCTACAAGTGTATTTAGAGAGGACACAGATATCAATGGAGCCTCATCCATAATCACATACACTACAAAAGGTGAGACCTTTTTCTCATTAAAAACACTTGACCACTGGAAGACATTAGCATGATGATACTAGTGTCATGTTGTTTTACTGCATACTATACTCAGAGTCACACAAAAGGCTTAACCAATCTAAACCTGAATGAATATCTGAGGACTTTTATACTAAGGATGCCACTCTGAAGGACTTTGATGAAACAGAATCTCATCATCTGATAATTCTTCATGCAAATGGACAAGGGTGGCATCCTGAATGATAAATAACTGAATAATCCAAAATCCATTGATGCATGAATTTGCATTTTTATTTTTTCTCTGTCATTTCATCTGTGCTTTCCTAATCATATTTTAACTAAATGTAAATGTATTTTATTCTTTTAAAAGGCAGATGATACCAAGAGGCAGTCTTAAGTAATCTGACTGGCATATTGAGCCAGTTGGATTTAAATTTAACTGAAAAATAGTCATATAATCCTAGAATTTAAATGGCCCTGAGTGATAATGTTACTTGACCTTTTCAATTTGCACTTAGGAGTAAACTAAAATTCAGAGATGCATATTTCATCAGGCATTTACCAAAGGACCATATTTCTGGTTTGGACCTCTTAGTCTAGTATAATTAATAATGGTATCTCTCTTCATTCTCAAAAAGTTCCCTGTATAAAAGATAAATTAAACTGGGTGTGGTGATGTATGCCTGTAATCCAGCACTTGGGAGGCTGAGGCAAGAGAATTACTGTGAGTTCAAGACCAGCCTGTGTCACATAGTGAGTTCAAGGCCAGCCTGCACTACAAAGAGACACATTGCCTAAAAAAAGATAAATTAGAGATCTATCTATTTTGTGTGTTCTAGATTTCTTACATTATATTATATAATGTGTCCATAAAGAAGCATACATGTACATCTGTATAAAATTTGGATCTAGTTTACCAGCAAACCCAATTTAAGAAACTTGGATGTACATGCAAAACTCAATAAAATTATATTGACTGATAGCTGGGAAGGCAATGCTATTTGTGAAATCTCCCCCGTGAAGTATATCTCACTGTGCCCATCAGACAGAAAACTAGGCTAAAGATGCTATAACATGATGTGGTATCAAAATTGGGCTCAATCCTCCTAATCCATTGACATTTTCAGAAGCACTGAATATAGTTTCATACAAAGGCTCTTAGCTTATATTCCAAATTACATCAGTTATATAATCTCAACCAAGTCAAGTTTTGTCTTCTTTTTCTAATTTGTAAAATAAAAATACCAGAAGTATCTACCTTATTTTGCTTTATAAGGATTAGATAAAACAATATACCATCAATCCAGAAGACTACCAGGGATATAACATCCCTCAGTAAATGTTGTGTACTTCTGCTAAGCAAGACTGGAAATACACATACATAAATAAATGTATCCTCAAAATGGTTGCGCAACTCTAAAGTCAAGAGTTCAGAAAGAGTACAGAATTCAGCAAAACAGGAGTGTCTTCATAGAAAATATCTTACCCTTTAAAAGCGATATATAGGCTAGGGATATAGCTCCTTGGCACAGTGTCTGCCTGGCAAACATGAGGTCATGAGTTCAAGTCCCAATACCAAAAAAACACAATAATAATAATAATAATAATAATAGAAGTGATACGCACCAGATAGTAGAACTGAGGTTGAAGAATAAGATATGATGAATATATGTCTATTTTAGCATCAGGAAACTTAATGGAATAGTTTTAGAGAAACTAAATATCTTGCACCATATGCACCATTCATTATGATGCCATTTATCCTAAAAAACCATTAATAGTTTCGGTAGACTGTCAAGTCATAATTTCACAATAATTGTTTTTTCTTAGGAACTCTTAGGAACTTAGTACTCCCTGGTGTGGCGCACACTGTAGCTACATCTTATTCTACAGATTTATTAATTTCAATGTACAAGCCTGGAAGCACATATCAGTAACTTGAAGTATTCACCAGTAGGAATTTATTAGTCTATAAATAAAGAACTTACACATTTTTTTGGTCAGAGAAAAGTCTCCACTTTAATATAGGACCAGCTTTGTTATCATAGCCAACTGAAAGGAGGAAGAATAGAGGAAAGATAATGTTTTAGTTTTAGTTAATTTAAGTCCTCACACACTCATACAGATTTTTTGTTTTCCTCAAATGCCAGAATGGACTTTGAGGACTTTTTATTACTTAGAAATTTTACTTGCAATAACATAAGCTAAACTTTAAATTTCTTGAGCTTACAAGATGCTTTGTTGAGGGCCACAATGGCTTTAAAGGAAAATAAGGTTATTTCTACCTCTGTCCTGCACTAGTTTCCTCAAATTAAAACAAAGCACCCAAATATCTAGTTAATTTTCATTTTATATTAAGATAATCTTTTTCCAAAATGAATTCCTGCTAAATAAAATTCTGTTGGCATTTTAGCATTTACTGTAAACCAAAGTCGTGGTAATCAGAGAAAGAAATGGTTTCCAGAATATATATCTATATAAACATATAGATATTAACTTTCTAACTTTATATATAATATACACAGAGGGAGAGAGAGACAGAGAGAGACAGAGACAGAGACAGCAACAAAGATGGAAACAGATACAGTGACACAGAGATACAGAGGTAGAGAAACAAAGACAGAGACAGAAAGAGTATTTGGCTATCAGGAAAAACCAAATCCTGTAGCACACTGGAGACCATAATGTTGAGCAAAAAATGAACCAGACTCAAAAGATAAACACTGCATATTCTTCCTTCTATGAGGAATCGAAAAAAAGATGACAAGAAAGTAGAAGGAGGACTATTAATAGAACAAGAGAAAGGGAATAGGAGGGAGGGAGAGGAGGTGTAGAGACAGATAAGACAGGTATGAATATAAGCAAATATATGCATTGCATCCCCTCAAAATAATATAAAGCTAGGAAGGAATGCAGATCAAGGAGGGTTATGGGAAAAACTGATCAAAGTGAATGATGTGCATGTAGCTATCTGCCAAAATGAAATCCATTAATGTGTAACCAACAAAAAGAATGAAAAGAGTAACATTAACTCTCTAAAAGTCATTAAAGGAAATAGTTGATTTTTAAAAGCTCATAGGATAGTGCCTGTAATACAGTAAATGTTCAATAAATATTATTTCAGTTTTCATTAGTGTTTATTATTAGAGTTATTGCTACCATTTTATTACTTAGCAGTAAGAAAATTAAGGGCAGCTTTTATAGCCCTTAGCAATACAGTACATATTATTTCCCCAAATTATACAATCAAGAATAGTTTATAATAATAGACTACTATTATAAGTTTTTTAACAGGGCTTGAACAGGCATACTGTGCTATTAAGTTCATATGTTAAATTAGGGGTCAGGAAACTCCACAGTAAAGAGCCAGACAATAAATTCTGCAAGCTAAGAAACAATGTCCTCAACTCTTTGAGCAACTGTTCTTATTAAAAAGTTAATAGCATCTTATATTTTTATACTTTACATTTGAAAGTGTAAACACCAATCTTATCTTGTATTCAGGATTTGACAAAGAAGCCTTATTTTCCCAGTTTGGCAACGCCTGTGGTGGATAATCTCTTAAGTTTCTTATTTTACATATTATGGAGAATTTATACACACTCACACATACAATTATATGTTTCTGTTCCATATACAGGCTCAAAGTAATTCTACCCTTATTTACATCGTTGTTGGCTTCATGAATAGCTACACACACTATTGAAAGCATAACAACACTAATGCCTTGAAAAGTTTTATCTTAAGAACAGCCAGCTCAATAAAGCAAATGTAGGCTACTTGTTTCTTTTCCTCCTTTTACATTCATAACAAAAGCTTTAAAATCCATAAATTTATTATTAATCAAATACTGAAATACCAAAAGACAATAAGCTGATTTTTGCAGGAAGAGACAGTCTAACTTGTGTAGCACTTCATAACACTATTTAAGAAGTTCTAAAAAAATTTTTTTTTGAGTTGCAGAAATATTTCACATGGAGCTGATGAAGACTCCTTCAGGCAGTGGGCACTTCAGTGGGACCCTGAGGATTGCGGAGGATCTAGGCGGGAAAACAATACATGCACTTGTTACAAAATAAGTAGTAGAGGACATTCCCGAGGCAGGATTTTCAGTGCTGAAAACTCAGAGTAACATGCAGCTTGGACAGAGTAAAAGAAAGAGACGGCATCAGATGAAGTACATATGCAAAGCTTATAAAATGTTAAAAGTAACCCAAATGCAATTCTGAGAAGTTTGAATATCACCTAAAGATTGTGGAAAACCATCAGAGAGAAGTACTTTCAAAATGCAGTGGTAAAACATAGTGAATTGACCAAAACAGTGAAGTGTTCACTTAACCTTATTACTTAGGGGTGTTTTTTTTTTTGTCTTTAACATTAGTCTTTCCAGTAAGTCTAATAGTTGAAATAAAACTTAAAATATCCTTTGGTTTCTCTGTGGTCTCTGTGCCCTATCATTCATGATTGACAATCTTGAAATCCCTGCTCACATGCCTCATGGGGCCATGTCATAATTTTAGTAATCACCATGGTGATTTAACCACCCCTACCAAAGTGAAAACAACATTGTCACCCCCCCCCGATTTCTCATGCTCTCAACACTTATAGAGTTAGGCAGGGGAAAACAATCCCCAATTTAGAATCATCATGCAGATCTTCACCCCTCAGGGAAGCTGTGGTGTTGGTTGCTGTCACACCTCCAGACAGTAAGATTAGCTCCTTTCAGCATCCTTTATCACTACAAACTATGATGGCCATAAACTGCTAGCATAGAAGGTCAAGGCAAGAAACTAATTTCTCTATTATTGCTGTATTCTCAATATACATAAAATAATGCATTTATTCTTTCATCAACTACGGTATTTCAGGGTACTGTCCTAAGTGCTGAAATTTGAGACAGCCCAAGACAAAATCACTATTCCCTCTCATGAAAATTATTCATTTATGTATCTCAGGCTGGGGCCAGGGATTTAGCTCATTGGCATAAGTGCCTGCCTCCTGGCAAGTGCAAGGTCGTGAGTTCAATCCCTGGCACCAAAAAAAAAAAAAAAAGTACTTATCTCAGGCTGGCCTTGAAATCACCAGTCCTCCCACTTTCTGAGTGTTAGGATTACAGACATATACGACCTACCCTAGCTAAAAATTATTGACCACTCTTCTTTATTCTTCTTGTAAAATAAAATCATTTTCCAGATTGAAAGCTCTGAGTTGAAACTGTATCTGCCTATGTTTCCAAACAGGAAACAGGGGTATGAAGGTTAACATTAGGCATCAACCAGACTGAATGAAGTAATGTCTAGATAGCTGGTAAAACATTGTTGGTGATTACATGAGGGTGTTTCTGAGGGAAATTGGCCTATAAGACAGTGGACTGAACAGGGAATATTCATCCTTAATGTGGGCAGGCACCATCCAATTGGCTACAAACTAGATTGAACAAAATGCAAAGGAAAGATGAGATCTATCTCTCTCCCTCTCTTCCTCCTTCCCTTAAGGTCACCCTTCTCCTCACACCCTTTACTCCCCTCTTATTCTCTCCCTCTCTTCCTTACTCCACCCCTTCCTCTTCCCTCTCCTTCTTCCTCAACTGCTTCCCCCCTTACCCTCTAATTCTCAGACTTTCAGCCTCAAACTGAGTGATATCATTAGCTTCCCTGATTTGACACTTTCAAATCTGGACTGAACCATGCTTCTGGCTTCCCCCAGGTCTCCCCTTGCATATGGCCTGCCATGAGACTTCTCCGTCCCTATAATCTTGTGAACCAAATACCCTAATAAATCTATCAATCACCTTTCCATTGCTAGGACAATGTACCTCATATATAAAACTTAGAGAAAAGGCTTATTTAGGCTCATAGTGTCAGAGTTTTTTGTCAGATGGTTCCAAGGCAGAAACATCTTAACAGAAAGCCATGGTGGAAGAAATCGATTAACTTTATGGCAGGAAAAACACTGAGCAAGCAAGGAAGAGCCATGGAGGAAAGGGCATAGACAGGTGTATTCCCCAAGGACACACTCTCATAACCTGCCCAGACACAACCACTAATTACCTAGGGGTTTCTTAAGCCAATCAATTTGACAGTCAAAAAAATTATTTTTGGTACTGGGGATCAAACTCACTGACAGTCAAAATAAATCACCACAATGTCTTCTCATCTAACCATCGATTTGCCCATCACTTTGTCTCTGGATTTGTACAGATATATAGATATCTTACCAGTTCTGTTCCTCTAGAGAAATCTGATTAACACAGGAACGAAGCTCTGAAGCCATATGACCTGAGGATTCTGGATCTCACATACCTCAAAAAACAATAAAAGCATCTAATCAATTTAAACACAGTTTTTACAAATGGCTAAGACCAAGAGTAGGGAAGCAGTCTGATTTAATTTACACACCAAGGTAACTGTTGAATTAAGGAGTTTCCCCACTGGTGGTGTTTCTGCCATCTCTCAAAGGAAACTCTCAGGGTCCTCTCATTTTATGGGCAAGTTGGGGTGGGCAACTTGTTCAAAACACATGTTTAAAGGAACAGATTAGAATTAGAATTCAAATTCTCCTATTCCCAGTCGAGTCCTCTTTCTACTAAATGAAAAACCATCAATTACACAGGTATTATTTAGTAGTATGATCCCTTTAATATGACATATTTTGCCTTATGTTGAAAGAATTCCATAGGATTCATTCTTGAGAAAGTCAACTTTTCTTGAAATATCTCAGTAAGTGTAAAAAGAGTTCACAAGAACTGGAGTAAATAGGAAAAGTATGTTAATTAAAGGACTAAAAGGATACAGCTAATAATGAGAAACTCATCTTGCTTGCAGATATCATTTAAATGTTTTAAATAATAATCATTTTTGAGTAATGTCCTCTATCTAGCAAGAATGATACTAACAGTTACAAAAAAAATGAACATTGTGATTGTGTTAGATATGGCACTAACACCCATATATGTATCATTTCATTTAATGAGTTTTTTTAACTGTTATTTCTCACTTACCAAGAAAATAGATGTGGGCTGTTACCCGGAAATAAAGATCTGATACTTGCTCATTCTCATACATCTACAAACAGAAAACTAAGTATTTTGCCAGAGACAGGTCTAATGCAAACTGAGAGATCTATTTCATATGCAGTCTACATTCTTTTTTTGGTGGGGGGGGGACTTGGTGCCAAGGATCAAACTCACAACCTCACACTTGCCAGGCGAGTACTTATGCCATTGAGCTAAATCCCCAGCCCCCAGTCTACATTCTTAATCCTAGTTAGCCTAAGATTGGTTTCTTAATACCAAAGCACAGTTTATGAAGTTGAATATGTAGGAAGAGGCAGAAATCAAAAACAGGAGGCTGCAGATTACTGAATCTATTTGTTATTTGATGCGCTATCTGAAAACATATGTGAGTGTAGTCAGTACTTCTACTCAGTGTAACTGGTAAGGAAGAAGATGGTGTAAGTGTAACACTCTTCCTCTCTGTCATTCAAATCTAAACCCACGGTTTCTAAAACATGGCCATTAGTGAAGGACGCAGTCTGTGCAATTGATCTATGCCTTCAGAGTTGCTCAGATTTTACACACAGGATATTGTCAATCTCAAGGAATGGGCTGTGCTGTGCATTTCCAGATTTCTTTTGCTTTGCAACACATCTTAGGAAGTATGGATATCTATGGAACATGAAGGGACCTGTGGACATGATGAATTCAACACATTCAGTCACTGAAAGCTCATGCTATCCCAGGAAATGTGCTGTGTGAAGAGGATTGGTTAATCATCACACTACTCAGTGAGAAAGGCAGAAGCAGAAAAAGTTAGCAACACTTTGGCAGCTGAATTCTGCCAACCCAAGTGCTACTCCTTTGGGAGAACCAATTGCCTTTTCCTTCACTTCTTACCTATGAGTAAGGAAACTTTATTTTACAAGGAAGGATCTCTCATGGAAATTCTAGTTTCCAATGAAGGCAGAGGCTTCCTATATTGCCAAAGAAAGATGAGTAACTGTCTGAAGACAAAAGTTAATTTCTCTTGTTGCATAAGTCAAAGAGCTTGAATATAACAAAACTGCTATTGGCTGAGAGAAATGTATCAACTTTGTACAAAGGGAAAAGGGAAATATTGTAAATGCTCTGGCTACTTCCACACTGATTCATGGGTTTTGTGATTTTAGATGTTCATGCTGCCACCTTTGCTGATCTAAGTGCCATGTTCAGAGATGTGCCACCAGCCATCATCTGGGAACTTGGTAGAAATGCAGAGTATTAGGACCTACACCAAACCTAATAATTAGAATCTGTATTTTGGTGTACATTAGCACTCCGGAAGGACAGCTGTTATGCCATTTATAAGAGCATGTGCAGGAAATCTTCCTTACAGAGAAATGCTATACTCTAACCAGCTGTATGATCTTTGTCAAGGTAGAATGACCTGGACTTGGATCTAAGTTTCCTAACTAGCAAATCTCCATACTTCCCTTGGTAAAATACCATTCCCTCCTAGCATTAAGTACCTAAGCCTGAGCTTTTGCTATCCTGTGTGTGAATGAGGGCAATCATTCCTAACTCAAACTTCATGGGATAATATGTGAAGTACCTAGATGAGTTCTTGCTTAGTAAATGACAGCTAGAGACCATAAAAATAAAGTAGGTGATAAAGGAAAATGATAATAACAATGCTAATAACAATAATTGTTTGAAGTGGTAAAATAGCTATGGGCCTTGGAGCCAATCAAAAGACACTGGGAGTAGATTTTGAAAAACAATGTTGGAGATAAAAATAAAAAATTAAAGGATACCTTATTCTTATGACTATCAGTCTCATCAGAGACTCTTCCTACAAAATCTCTTGTCCCTCCATTTGTTGTAATTCAAAAAGAAAGCTCTAAACAACTTCATCCAAGCAAGACAGCAGGGACGACAAGGAATAAGAAAACACAGCGTGCTGTGACCAAAGAAAGTGGCCAATCCAGGCTGAAGTACCATCTTTAAGGAGATGTGTGCAGTTCCTGTTACATCTGGTACAGGCAATGTGGTCCCAGGTTTTAGCAACAAGATTCATATAGCAGCAAAGTGTACTAATCCCAGTTGTTTTTTGTACCAGGTGCTGGAAATCAGTGTAAAATGGACTAAACAAAAAGGGAGCTTTATTAAAAGGATCGTGGCCAGTGAAATGGTTTTACTGTGGTCTAAAATATCCCTTAACTTTGTCAACCTGCTCAGTAAGCCTGAGACTCTCCTAGTTTTAGCACTAAAGGTACAGTATCATGGAAACCTCCCCAGTGCTACACCAAATTGAACAGTTGGTCACCTTCGTTCAGCTTTTTATACTACCCTATTCTCATTCAGTCTATGAAAATATTGCTTTTAATTCTTTTAAAATCTTCTTTATGAACTTAGTTTAAATACTATATCATAAATAAATAATAGATAATTGGACACAATTAAGATTATTTGTTCATGTAAATAATCTTTAAGGTTATTTCTTTAGTATTATTTCCTTATGGAAAACAAATATGGCCATGAACCCAGAAGCAAAAACAATGATCTAATTGCAGGAATAAAACATTATGAGATAGGTACATTTATGCCACGTTCTTTAGTTTTCTGTTAGGTGCAACCCTCTCAGGTTTCAGGGACAAACACCAGGACCAACCTGAAAACCTTCTAGCATGTGCAGAACAAAAATATCAGGCTAGAACAAATAAGCAATTCTGGTCTGGGAGTGCAGTCTGGGATCTGCCCTTTCAAAGGGCAGCAGTCTAACAGCTTGTAAGTTAGCCTTTTTAAAGGCCAGCAACCAGGAAAATAGACCACTGGGTGTGGGTCACTCCCCAGAAAACAAGCCATGTTCTGATGGCTATTTGCAATCCCATAAGAAGCTCCTGTCCAGGAGTGAAGCCAGTCACTTCGGTCAGGGCACTAGAACAGAATTTCAAGCTATTGTTATAACTCTAGAAATGCTTGACCTGGAAGCACCTTTATAGGATTATAGTTTAAGGAAATAACCAAAGTGCCTAAGAAAAATATTTGTATACATAAATGTTCTATACAAGGTCACTGAAAAATCATAAATACATTTTTAGGTGTGAAGAAATTTTTATATAAACAATAATATGCCTATTTAATGGCTATACCAAAATCAAAGTGATAATATTTGAGCAAGGTAGTCTATTCCATGCCTTTAAATAGCCTGTCTCACTTAATCTGCCCAGTAACTCCTTGCAGTAGGCACTGTTTTAAATCCTCATTTCATTCATTAGAAAATACAGACTTAAAGAGATTAAAGTGAATGGCCCAAAGCCACAAGAGCTCATAAGCTACAGAAGAAGGATACAAACCAAAATCTTACAGATTCCAGAGCCAAAACTTATCTGTTGTGCAATATTTTTAAAAACTATTTAAAATATTAATACAAAGTTTTTCATCTTTTCCAATAAAATTAGTATCTGTTGAAGCCCAAACTCTGAAGCAATGTTTTCATAGACTGAATGAGAATAGGGCAGTGTAAAAATGCATTCAGGCCCCAGAGAGGTTTTTTTTACACTAAATGTTGTATTTCAGAAATAGTAATGATGAAGAGTTACATAATCTTAATATTAAATATGTTAGCTGAAATAATCTAAAAATAACTGTCTATGTGATTAATTTTAAACCTAATATTTACAGTTTTTAATTCATCTGGCCTACACAAGATTTGCTTCTAGATATTTTTTTATTTTCCATTTATCGTCTGTTCAGAGGGTATATTATCTTTAAATAAATGTTATTTGAGCAAAGGCTAGAGACACATTCTGTGCCCTTAATACAAATAATTTTAAGCAAGTTGACAGATAGAGTGCCATTACATCATTTCAGTTACTAATGGGCATAATAATTCTTCAACTTCCTCATGAAAGAGAGCTCTAAAGTGACACAACTGAGGGAGAAGAAAATGTCAGGTTATTTATGGCTTCCATCACTCCTTTATGACTCATCTATGGAAGGTGGCCTCTTTGTGAAGCATGTATCTAGCTTGACCTTCTCTGAAAGGGGCATTTGTCGCCTTTTTTTTTCTTTGCCAAGTAACACCTTCTTCCTTTCTTTTGGGCCACCCTACACAGTTCTGGAAACAATCCATCCCTGATCTTAGTGCACGAGGTTTGGGAAAACTGGCTTATCTTCAGCTCCGCAGCTCTTACAATAAAAGCCAACATAATCAGGGTCTCACTTTTATCACAGACACATGGAACCAAGAGGACTCAATCTGAGGACTTTAGCTGAAACAGTTAGGAAAGAGAAGGCTTCCCTCCTACAGGCTTGCTCAATTTATAGGAAAACAAGATGGGATTCTGCAGTGCCTTGCCCGTAGGAGCTCAATGTCAGAACACACTCACACACACAGATGGCAAGTGCCTAACAAGAGAATTCTTGATCACAAGAGAAGTGTTATAAATATAATCATCCAATTAATTTATATGAATAAGAATTAAAAATAATGTTTAATCTCTGGAGGGGGAAAAAGTTTCCTTTTAATCAAAACAAATTATTATTAACTTATCAATAAATACACATTGACCATAACTAACCCAAAAATATGATATCCAAAATGCCACCAAATCTACTTTTTGGTAATAATTGAATATTTATTTTCTATGCTAAATTATCTCCAGTGCAAATAGAAAGTTTCATATAATCAAACTGTCTTCATTCACAAAACTACTGAAAAATTTTTATAAAATTATCTTCAGACCGTGTGTATCGTGTATATGTGAAAACATAGTGAATTTCATGCATAGACGTGGGTCCCATTCCCAAGATATATCATTACATATATGCAAATATTCTAAAATCTGCAATCTGAAACACATCTAGTCCCAAGCATTTTGGAAAAGAGACTCTCAACATGTATTCAAACTAAACACAGATTTTCTTCATCATTTTCTGTCATGTAAAAACTCTATTGAATTAACAAAACAAGCATCAAAATTCATTTTTATCTTTCTTCCAAGCATTCACACTAGATTGCATTTATAGATCTGAAAATTCATTTTACACAGTTGTTGAGTGTTTGCATTGAACTGCAAACTTAATTCAAAAGTGTTAAGGGGGCATAACAGAGGAGATATGAGGATGTTGAAGGTCATCTAGACCTTGGGGGAATTTTCCCTAGTCTCACAGTTAATTGATGCAAAAAAAGAAAGAAAGAAAGAAATCTGAGCTTTACATCTTCAACTCTATATTCTTTCTGTAGCAGTGAAAATATTTTCTTTTGTCACTGTAGTAATCATCTTTACATATAAAGGTACCACCTATATATAAAACATACATTGTGAATATGCTTTAATTTTCTGTAAGTTTTATTAGGCATTTGGAAGGCTCTTTGAATTAGTATATCTTTTCTTCACTCTAACACACTTTCTTGTTTTCGCCTTAGAGAATTATGAGCTTTATTTGGGATCTCAGGTCAAATTTTGCTCTTTCCCTGACTTCTGCCACATGCAACACACTCATCTGTTATATTACCTATGTTCTTGTATAACAGCTATTTATGGATGAATGTACCTTTCATTAGAATATGAGGTATTATTTTAGAGATTTATTTATCCAGTTAGTGACACAAATCAGTGTTTGGCACACAGTGAACATGTTTATTTGTTAATAGTAATATTACATCATGATGATTACTCTAGAAATATTCTAAATAATATAAAGAAATACATTGTTTTTAATGTTTATTATTAACAAAAATGAAACACAAGTTGGGACAGAAAGACAGTAAGAACTAGAACTAGATTTCAGTCCAAAAAATCTGATTCTACTATCAACCATAATGTAACGTCTCAGTGCATATTTTTGAGTGAATTATGTGACATCCAGTTTGAAATTATGAATTCTGGTGCTTAGTATAGATGATGAAATCGGTACAAATAGAAGGTGACCCCTGTAGAAAGTCTCTTGTAAGCACTCTGAGAAGTTTGATGTTTAGTTTGTAGTGCTGACACATCCTATGTGGTCCATCATTCCTTACTGATAAAATGGATTCAAGGATAAATAAATGAAACTGGTAAGATATATAAATCAAAAAGAATTCTTAAAAGTCATTTGAAATCATATCTGAAAATATGTGGTATTGTCAAACTTTCAAAATTCTTCATGTTTATAGTTTCTATGCTTTACTCATACAGGGAATGAGACCAGCTACTGAGGAAAGGCTACAGGAATACAAATCCTCAGGCTAATTCTTTATGCCATGCAAGTTAGAAAGTTTCTTCTTGCATTTTATATTTTGTTTGCTCCTTAAAAATAGCTCATTAGTCTACCCTAAATCCATGCTGTAATGCTGTTTTTTAAAACATATCATTAAATGTTCACGTAATTTCTTCTAGATATCAATGAGTTTTTCTAGATATAATGTTCTGATTAAAAGGAAACTGATTAAAAATAAATTAAAAGGAAACATGCTTGAATCATTTTTTTACTCTGATCTTAATTTCAAATTAGAAACAGGAATGACTTACACTATTCAATCTAATTTGGCCAGTATGGAGGAACTTTGATAATTTATATGCAGCAACTGGGGGGTTCTTGGTCACTGAATTGCAGACATTAAGGACCACCAACAGTCACTTGATCAGGTAACATTTTGTGTTACTGAGATGTGACGGCTATGGTTGTAACCACATTCTTGACATTCTTGACATCTACAAGTTTGTAACACTCTGGGTAGGGGTGTGTTTCAGGGATTTCAAAGATTGATATAAATTGCTATTTGGAGTCAAAGTAAGAATTTTACCGTGCAACCATTTTTTTAATTGAAAGATTTATATATCTTATGCTAAAATTGTGAAACACTCTCTTCTATGACTGATTTCAGATCTCTCTCAATATTACAAAGATAGCAAGTGGGGAACAATATTTTACATGTCAAAAATAATTTCTCTGTGATTAGTCTCTGAAGTTAGGAACCAAACTATTTTACCAGTTGCATTTCTTTCATTATTATTATTACTATTAAGTATATTGTTATAGTTTAGATATACACAATGATCATATTCATCATAAGAAATTTGCACCCACATGATATATTTTGATTTGTTTTCTCTCAATCCTCTTTACCTTTCAATCTTCCCCTCCCTATTTACAAAGCTTTGTTTCCATTTTATCCTTTTGCTTAATCATTTTGTTCTTTTCCTTTACTTTCTTCCCCAATGTTACTACAGTTCTTGTTTCTTTTTTAAAAACGTCTTCCCATTTCACAATATCTATTGTATATTTATGCATTCTTATTTACAGCAGAGTAGCACTCTACTGTACTAAAAAACAAAAAAGGCCCACATCTTCTTCATCCATTACTTGGTTGATGGACATTTGGGTTATTTCCAAGATTTAGCTATTACAAATTGTGCTACTATAAACATGGGTTCACATATATGGCTGTGGTATGATGTTTTTAATTCTTGTGGTAAGTTACCCAAAAGGGATATAGCTGGGTCGAACGGAACCTCTAATAATACCACTTTTTTGTGATTTTTTTTAGGAATTTCCACACAGATTTCCACAGTGGTTACACCACTATACACTACCAGTAACAATGGAGAAAGTTCCTTTTTCCCCATAGACATGCCAGCATTTGTTACTGATTGATTTCTTTTTTTTTTTTAACCTGGGATTGAACTCATAACCTTGTGCTTGCCAGGCAGCCCTTATTGGTTGATTTCTTGCTGATAGTCATTTTTCTGGAGTGAGATGGAATTTCAACATTGTTTTAATTTGCATATCTCTAATAACCAATGATTTTGAACATTTTTTCATATATTTATTTGCCATTTATATTTCTTCATCTGAAAGTATATACTCATCTCAGATGCACATTTTTGGATTTGGAGAGTCTCATTTTTTTCAGTTCTCTATATGTTCTAGAAAGAAGTCCTTTTTCTGAAGGACAACAGGCTAAAATTTTTCCCCCTCTGTGAGTTGTCTTTTCACTCTGTTGCTGATTTCTTTTGTTGTGCAAAAGCTCTTTAATAGGATGAGATTCTGGTTATTGATTCTTTGTATTATTTCCTATGAGATTAGGGTTTTACTAATGAAATTTTTGTCTAAACCTATGTCTTTGAGACTTCTGCCTATTCTCTCTTCTAGACCCACACAGTAAATTAAAATAGAAATGGATCAAAGACCTAAATATTAAAACCAGTTGCATTTATTTCTAAAGTCTGACTGTGTGCACCATATACTTTGAGAGTGAATTTAACCAAATGTAACTTGGTTTTGGAATTATGCAATTATATTAGATTATTGTATATCAGCTTAAATCATGTACTGTATTGCAAATCCTTTCCACAAAGTCTACTTTATTTTCCCAAATAATTTCTTCTCACTCATTCGCTGACACAAATTTAGAATATTCATTTGGTGGTAGTTGTTTTTATTTCTGATGTTTTTCCTAAGTTGCAGCTTTATGTTATAATTTTGAGAAATCAGTAGAAGTTGTCAGCAGGACATCAGATATTTAGAATCATAAGGAACCTTATTTTGGTTATGAAGTTCAGCCAACCTGTGCTTTTACCTAGCTTTGCAAAATCTGTGTAATGATACTTTAAATACAAGAGCAAGCATTCTTGGCTCTCCCTTTTATTCTCCAAGAAGATCTTAGAGTCAAC
The DNA here is from genome assembly GCA_004027295.1 of Dolichotis patagonum. NCBI lineage: Eukaryota > Metazoa > Chordata > Mammalia > Rodentia > Caviidae > Dolichotis > Dolichotis patagonum. The sequence goes on along the minus strand of PVJX010002118.1, from coordinate 54,749 downwards.
AGTATTCAGCAGCAAGGCATACTAGATTTATGTTCTTTCCCTAGAGCAATTAGGGTGACAGATACCCTCCTTCCCATTGACCCCTGAAGACATGGCAGCCTCAAATTGTAATGGTTCTTGTGATCTAATTATTGCCAAGAAGAAGTCAATATCTTCTCTGTTAAGACTAACTCTGGCAGTTATTCTTCACAATGCAGCTGCACAAATGCCACACAGGCATTTTCTATCGCCCCAAGTAGCCAGGGAGTTCGTCCAAGGACACAGGTTACTATGTGACCTGGAGTAAAAGTGACAAACAGCATTCACAGGTAATCGACTGGCTCTCCAGAAGGAGTTGAAATACGAGAAGAAGGGAACATTCTGTGTCGTGTGCCAATTTCTATGCTGTAAATACAACACGGCCTGTTTCACACTACGAACACAAGGTAAGTGGGTTTGCAGAACAATTGGCTCCTGTGAGCCACTGTGAACTGATCACACCACTGAATATATATCAGATCCTTCCATAAGTAAAAGAGAAATGACCAGCGTGGTAAACAGTACAAAGAGATGAATGTAACTGCAAAGATGTGCATAAAAAGAATGCTTTTCTTTGACAGGGAAGTCAATAGAGGAGTAGACATGGTGTCATACACAGACAAACACACAGGCACACCATGTGCCATGGGCATTCACCATTTCATTATATGCTAATAGCATTCTACTGCAAACACCTGAGACTTTCCATCTGAGGGCTTTCTCTCACACGACACATGGGGCAAATACGAAGTGCCAGGGAATTAATGCCCTTGGGAGTTGTTCTGAGACAATGACAGATGGGTACAGGCAGATGAACAGTTGAGAATGATTGCTCCTGGATAGTGCAACTCTAGACTGTGTTCCACACCATCCCTCAGAAGGCATCAGCCAGCCTGAGCCTCAGATTCCTATAGAGGAAAACTGCCCTTACTGCTCCTTGTATTCATGGTGGCCTGCTACTCTGTCTAAGCAGTTTTTCCTGAAATCAGCATCCAAGTAAAATGCATGCACTCCAAATCCTTATCTCTATGGACAATACACAAAGTCAGTAATCTTCTCTATAGTAATTGAGGTAAATCTGAAGAGAAGTTGGGCAGCAGAATAAGGAGATCAGAGGATATCAGACAAAGGGAGCAGTACTGAAGATCTACACATTTACGTGTTTCACTATGCATTACACATTATTCCAAAAAATCTCCATGTCCCATAAAACCACAAAATAAAAATCAAAGGACTTCCAGAGTTAAATACAAAATGTTCAAAAACTGCATGAGTGGTACACAAAGTTGATAGAAACCTACTAAAAATTGGAAATGGTTTTTATATATATTGTTTAGCTATAAATGCATACATCATTTGTGGAACTACCAATAAGAAAGTTTGTAAATCACATGCCTCTGTGTATGTGTGTGCGTGTGTGTGTGAATGCGTGTGTGTGTCTGTGTGTGTGTGTGTAACATTTAAATATACTGACTGGCAAATTTTAAGAATACCATCCATTGTTATTAACTATACTAACCCTGTTGTATGCTGATATCTTAAAACTAATTCTGCCTAATTGAAATTTTGTATACTTTGAAAATATTTCTCACCCATTGTGTAGCCATAATTTGTATTACTCCAAAGCAATGTTATACATTATAAATGTTTATAACTTTTGTCAATGAAAAATATATAGAACAGAAATGTCAAAAAAGAAAAGATTTTAGTTTATGACTTATTAGAGGCAGTGAAAGGAGATTAACAAAATTTTACATGTTTTGTAGATGAATCCCGGGACTTGGGGGGTTTTTTTGCCTTTGAATCATCCATTTGTAATACATATTTATTTCAATAAAATTAAAAATGCAGTCATTGAATACATTCTCCAATTAATTTCTAGTATCACTACTGAAAATTCTTTTTGTGGTGTTCCTATCTGCACTCATGGCTTTAACCAACACCTGATCCTTTAGAAATTCTTGCAATGTTTGAAAAACCCCATAGCAGCCACTCCTAGCAGAAAAAGCAGCTACTTCCGCAGAATCAGATGCTTTCATTTAAGGTCCTCATATAGAGGCAGAACATTCTCTTTGATTGTGAGAAAGGTTGTTCCTGATTTTTCTGCTCTCTCTCTCTCTCTCTCTCTCTCTCTGTCTCTCTTTGGTCTTCAATCTATATGCTTAACAATCTTGCTGTTTCTTTTATCTCCTTAGACAATGTCCTTATTGACTTCACAGCACTTGAATTTGCAGACCTTTCTTTTATTTTTGTAGCATTGTCTCTGATGCTCTGCAATGTGGATTCTTTTATTCCTGTTGCTCAGAGAATACCACATGTTCTCTCATTTCTTTCAATATTTAAAGCTTTTCTTTTGCATGTATTGCTGGTGATTTTGACCCAGACCCTTTAAACGTGTTTTGGATGTTGAATGAATGGAGTTTGTTATATAGGAAAGTTCACAGACACAAAAGAAGAGTGAAACACAACACTGTAAAGTAACACATGCAGCAAATTAAGGTAGCTGGTGGGTTTTTAGCAGAATGTATGTGAGTGTGGGCAGGTGCATGTATGCATTTTTTTCATATCTCTGCATGGCTTGGGTAAGCTCAGTGAAACTCTGAATTCACCTAATATTTATCACAGGCACATAAGTAAGCATGAAATTAACATTATTCTCACACTGTCCATTTACATATCAATGATGTGGAACAAATGCACCTTCTCAAAATAGGCACTGCAGCAGAACTGATATTTATATGTGTACAATATAAAATAAGTCCTAATTACAGATTAAAGGGTTAATTACAGATGCGGATCAACAAAATAAAGACAACACTATACTCCCTGATTTCTCTATTGGAGGCCTCTAATATTTTGACCACTTTTAATACATTTATGTTGGGAAAAATTTTTTCTGATTTAAATGCACAAAGAACAAGGGATGTGCTTTAATTTCTAACACTTTGAAGTTACAATGACAAGTTAGAGATATCTACCAGAGGAAAGCAGACTATTAATATGTTTGAAAAGCTGAATATTGTTCAGTTTGTGCCAACATGGAGTTGACATTTGAATAGTATCTTAGGGCAATTTCCTGAAAGTAGAACATGAGATACATATTCATGCACACTACTCATTAATAAATTAGTGATTTATTAGTGATTTATTAGTGATAAAGTAGTGAAGGACAGACATAATGAAGGAAAGGATGGAGGCTTGGGAAAGGCTAAAGCCAAATAAAGATACAGTTTCAGGTAAAGTCTAACTTCTGACAGAGCTCTCAAGGAGCACTACAAGATAAACTGCACTTCACAATCTGCCCCATGCTGATGTAAGGGGGCTGAGATTTTGAATCTCCACCACTGGAAAATGTCTGCCATGGTTGTAGGAGGTCACAGAACTCCACAGTTTATGCAGAAAATGTTGCCTAATCAAACATGAAGAGCATTTCTCAGACAAAGTTGTGGGAATAAGCTTGACCAAGGCATCTACAGCAAGTGGTAAAAGGGTCCCTCAAACAGATAAATGTGACCCAGAATAACTGAGCAGTGTACCCACAGTCTGCTATAGAACTCAAGCACTATTTTTGAGGTCTGCCTGCCAGAATCCAATACATTCTCTTATTCCCACTCCTCGATTACTTTTTATGTTAGACAATACTATCACCACTTCACAAATAAGTTTGAGACTCTTAGTGCTTTCGCAATTGTTTGTTCTCATACATTTGTTAATGCCAAATTCTATTACACAAATCCTTTTTACTCCATAGCTCATTGCCTTTGCCTTTCTCCACGGTAATATCACATTGCATGCTTGTTTTACTTTTTTTTCATTTGTGAGACTTTGGCTTTAACCACAGATAGCTTTCCATAAGCAAAATCTTACTGAGAAACCCACTGTGTGAAACAGGATTCAGGAGCAACCCCTCTTGGATTTGCATCTCATCCTGGCTATGGAAGCACAAATGAGTTGCCATCACAAAACCACACTGTGTGAATACCCTATTGGGATAATTCTGCATGGGTTTCTGCATTTCTCCCATTTTCTGAGCAAAGCCACAGAGCCCTTTTATTTTGGACCACCTTTTCAAAGATACTTGTTCAGCAAACAGCCTGGGGCAATCCAGAAAATTTCTCCTGAGGCAGAGGGTGGATGCATTTCCTGAGCAGAAGACCCCAGAGTAAAGTTTAGACAGGCTTGCTGGCACAGGACCATGACCCTCTGTAAGACTGCATCTTTCCTAAACTCAGCTTCTCAGCTGAGCCCCAGACTCACTGTGTGTGTAGCAGCCATGACAGTGCACATCTCCATTGTCTCATGCCATTTGGATGACAGTGTGAACATGAAGCTCATGCCACAGATAATGAAGCCCTTTAGCCTGCCTCAGGAGTCCATGTCCTCTGCCAGCAGCTATGAAACTAACTTGTTAGTGTTCATGGACAATACAATCTCGGAGCCTCAGAGTTCCTGGCATTCCCACCTTCTGTTGATATGTAGGTCACAGTGAAATATAACTCATCAGTTGGCCTTGCCAAATGGTGCCTCTTCTAGATTTTGCTATGTCATTCTGTTAGGAAGCCATGGCCATTGTCTTCAAGGATATTCTAACGCAAACTGGCAGCTGAGACAAACTCCAGACAGACCCAGGGTTTTGACAGGCAGAAAGAATCACACTCAGGCATGCCAACAGCTCACTCACTGATGTGCTACGGATGTTTCCAAATGAAACAGTTTGGAACAAAGCTGGCAGGCAGAATGGCCCTCTCAAAAGCTGTGAAGGGCATTTGGCCATTTAGGCTACTTATTGGAAGCAGTGCGAGTTTGGGTTTAACTTGATTGCCTGGTGTTTCCTCTCTGTGTGAATTCCCTTTATAAAATCATTGCACAGTGTGATTTTGAGAATTAGAAAAAACATGGATACTATAAGGTCTGTTGCAGATAGCAAGACAAGAGAGTCTTCAGAAAAAACTATAATACTTACAAAGGATATGGAAATTTTCTCAGAATATATGAAACATATGTTTAGCATAATATTCACTATACCAATATTGAAAACACCAACTGGATTCAGTAGCTAATTCTATAGATACTTACAGCACTGTACAAAATCTATCATTGTTATTAAAGATTTTCAAACCAGGGATTGGGGAACACATCCATAATCCCAGCACTTGGGAGGCTGAAGCAGGAAAATTGCCACTGTGTTGGAGGTCAACCTGGTCTGCATAGGAATTCGAGGCCAGCCTGAACTATATAGCAAGACCTTGTCTACAGAAAATAAAATAAAACCAAAAAATAAGGATTTTTCAGAAGTTAGGCATATGACTGTCTTCCTTTTCAGTTTGCGAAACATAAAGAAAATGAGAGTAATATTTATTATAGTTAATATACACAGCAATTCTAACATTTATGGCTTATTTATGATATGCCTGCTTCTATGCTAACTCTTTACCTATAGTTCCCTAGTTAATTTTAACCCCAATCAATGAGAAAATGATTTCAACCAATGTGCAAATAAAAAACCTACATACAAGGAAAAGCAAAATATATAATCTGGGCAAAGTGACACAACTAATGAGCACATAACTAGATTCTATTATTTTTATTGCTGTATCCAAAATTTGAAGCCTTTCTTGCTGCGTTTGGCACAACAAGACATGTCCAATAAACTGTAGCTGAGATAATCAGTGATATTAATGCTAATAACATAAGCATGGAAGTATATATGAGACATCAAACCTGTACAGGTGACTCAATTTTAGATGGCTCATTCTTTAAGAGCTAGGATTGAATTTAGAAAGCTAATTCCTGCCTCTAATCTTCCGCAGCTCTATGCCATTTGATTGTCCTCTACAGTGATTAGATCTTACAGGTTCTTGATTTTTCACAGAACATCAGTGCTTATGTGCTGCCCCCTTCAGGCGGTCTTACTTCAGCACGCTGGCCCACCGGCAGCCCTCAGCTCCCATCTGGGCTCGCCCTGGTTCTCACATCCTTCACTTATGGACAGGCTTCAATGCTCATTTGTTCTAGGTCCAAACGATGAAAATAAGTGCCCTTTTATAGTGTTTCCTAAGGAGCGTTCCTTTTATACTTTGAAAGGAGAACTTCTTTTGGATCTGCTTTGGCAAATAATACGGAGTATTTCTGAACAGATGGCGCATTGTCCTTAAGGAAAGAACTGCCTTTGTTTATTTGGAGCCCACTCTGACCCTGACCACAAGGGGTTTCCTGCTAAGTACACATGGATGTTATTTCTAACACATGGACAGTCGGCGTGGTGACCCAGAAACATGAGGGAACCCCAGGGGAGTGGCTGTGAACAACTTTCTCTTTTGTGATTTTCATTTTTCATTATGTTTGACACTTTTGAAGCTGAGCTTTTTAAGAAATACCACTTTTAGAAGAACAGACTGGGGATATATTTCAAGGAAATGTAGAGCAATCACAAAAAAAAAACAAGTATAGCAGAAAAAAACATGCTCATTTGAGGTGGGAAACGGTGTGTACGCAGTGTCTTATTTTCTCAGTAAGTCAAATGAAGTGTCAGTGTATTGTTCTCAGAACTTTTGGAAATAAACAAATAATCATATCGCATTTGTCTTTTGTTTGTTTGCAAACATCTGTGATGTTAGCTGTCGGTCTGGTGTTTGATGTTTCCAACTCCAGAATATACCTGTGCACAGCAGAGAAATTTCAAAGTACCTCTCACTGGAGGTGAGGAATCCACACTATGTCACTAAGACTGAAATGTATTAATGTAGCAATTTAATTGTTGCATTGTTTCCGTTCTTCCTGGGATACAAATGTTCTACAATTTGACAAATAGAAATGTGGCTATTGCTTATGGCCATACCAGCCTGAACACGCCCAATCTCATCTGATCTCAGAAGCTAAGTAGAGTTGGGCATGGTTAGTATTTGGATGGGAAAAATGTGGTTATTTACCTCTAAAACCCTAGTGCCATCATAGCTTCTCTTTATTGGCAGACTTTAATAAACTATAAAAGAGAATTATCTATAGAATATTTGGAGGTGACAATGTCCACCCAATAGTGAATTTATTTGTGACCATTTACTGAGCACAAATTATTTATTATCAGGCTCTTGGCCCTGTAGATGGAGCTGGAGAGAAGAATGAGATAGAGAAGCTGGTTTCCTAACTGCTGTGCAGCATGTGTTACAGATAAGCTAAGCGAACACACTGGCTTCCAGAGGCAGGAACGGCCACAGTTTGTTCAGCTTCCTAGCAGGTCACCTTCCTCTAGAAACAGATTTTTCCAGGACTCTTAGCTGAGTGGTATCTGACAGTTTTCTCACCTACAACCCTCTACGCTGGCAGATCCAGTGAGCATCACCTGGCAGTGCCCAACACAGAATACCACATGTTCTCAAGGAAGCGCAGTACCACCTGTGCGACTCTGTTAGCCATCACATTCAAATGAGTTATCTGGGGATGTCTGGAAACTTCATGTGAGTAACCACGGAAGAAGATCTGTGCAAGGTAACCAAAGAAAGAAGGGGAGAAAGTCAAATGAAGTATTGTTAAGGAGACAGTCCAGGAAGAAAGCAAGAAAAAATTTTATTTCATATTTCAGCCATATCTATTCCTTTGCAGCTTGGGTGCTTAGTTTGGATTTTTGCAGGACAAACAAATAACTTCCAGATGACTTTTAATAAGGAAGACATACTCTATAAATTACAGCCTCATTATTGTTTTGAAGTATTTGGCACGGAAATATTTTATTACATTCTAAAAGTATTCCATGATCACAAGCTTCAGCATTATGTTTAGATCAAAAAGATAAGGAAAAGAAGTCTGATTACCTATATAAAATGTCAACTGCTGTAAAATTTTAAGTTACTGCAAAAAGTAACTTAATGTGTTAACACTCATACGAACAAAGTTTCTCTAGCAATGACAACATTCGGGAGTTTGAGAGATCAAGTAGTCATTTGAAGGACAAATGTGATATGATGCTAAAATGATACACAGGAATTTCATTTCTGGAAAGATGAGGTAGTGGTGTATTTTGCCCCATTTCACTCATTGAGTATAACTGCTATGGACGAATATTTGGGTCTCCCCCAGTAAAAAACTAAAAATATTTTGTAGGTTGAAATTGTGAGATGGTAATTAAGAAGCAAGGCTTTTAGGTGCTAAGGTTGGAGGCTTCACAATGAAATTAGTGCCCTTATAAAAACAGATGAGGGGCCAGGGATTTAGGTCAGTGGCACAGTGCCTGCCTGGCAAGCAGGAGGTCCTGAGTTTGATTCCCAGTACCCCACTCCAAAAAAAAAGAGGCAGATGAGAGCAAGCCTGGCTCTTTGTCTGTTCACTGCTCTATGATAATACAAGAAAGCAGACTTATACCAGATAACAGATATAAGAGGACCTTGATTTCAAACTTCCTACCCTCCAGAATTACGAGAAATCAATTTCTGTTTCTTCAGTCAGGCTATGATGATGTGTTATAGCAATCTAGGAAAACAACTAATAACTATGGACGTACATAAGTATGAAGCAAGCAAAAGAAGACTTTGAAAGGTGGAGAAGTAGGTAGATTGACCAGATGCTATGGGACTTAAAGAATAGCACACTAGTAAGTTCCCTAGCTTTTCCTCCTGGGTTGTATATCCCAGATTTGGAGCTGACATGGTAGAAATCCACAAAAATACAGTCACGCATTATTCTCTGAAGCCAACAGAACAAAGAGCCAGACAGAAACATTTCAGACAATAACCACTCTATTCCTACCACACAACTCTCAGAGCAAACACTGTATGAACAAAGTAAAACAGACATGCAAGGATACTGCAAGAAGGCAGAGAAATTAAATTCCACTTCAAGTTAAAGCTGGAAGGGTTTTAAGTGCTAGTGTGTGAAGGGTTGAAATTAAATGTAGAAAGATCTGCTATTCAATGGGCCTCACTGGTAGGAGGCCTTTGGAATCTCATCCTTGGAGACACTCTGCCCAGACCATCCCAGGAAGAGCCCTGAAAGACGCGTAACAGGCCTCCTTGGCACTGGAATGGAATTTCAGGTGTTGCCGCTCTTCTAATCTGGTGCTGTAACTTTCTTCCTTTAGTTTCTTTTTATTCTGTGTAACAATGTATGTGTCAATTGACAGTTTATTACACTTTATTTTATTATTTCACCTTGCTTTTAGTTAGACACTTTTTTTGTTTGCAAACCCAGACCTCTAAATTAAATCACTGTGGCTATGGTCTCTTAAAGTATGAACTAGTGGAAAGTACTGAGGTTGCTAAGAGGAGGGTGATCAATAGGATAAGCCCTACATACCGCATGGTTCCTGAGATTTCCATTGTCCTTCTCTTTAATTAGGTTATCTGTATTTGCTAAGTAGCACCCAAGGAAGCCCTTTTACTACTTTCCCATAGAGAGCTGAGCTATCTCCTTCCCAGTCTACATTTCAAATAAATGATTCCCAGGCCCTTGAGAAAAACATTCATGGGTCATAAAAGTCACAAGAGGCTTTTTAGAAGATTTACATCTCAGACACACAGAAAAGTATTATGCCTTTTCTAATGTACATACTCTAAGAAAAAGAAGTCAAACACCTAGAGGCAGAGCATGTCTAAAGTTTGGTCAAGCTGAGGGAAACACGGAGGCTGTTTGGGTTATACACAGAACAAACTATGGTCAAGACACACTCCAAACCAGGCAAAGGTCAGATAAGCAGCTTGGCCACACCCTTAAAAGGCTTTATGAAGGTGACTAACACTGCAGCCCAATTGATATCAGAGGTGATCACGTAAAGTGTCAGAATTTTCATTCCCCTAAGAGAATGATCCCCATAGGGAACAAGGCAGTCTCCTCCCCAGTGGGATGATGTCAGCTTCATGGAAGGTCAAGATTTCTATAGCTACCTAGTGATAAAGAAGCCATCACCACTCCATTGCCAGTGAGAAACATAGAGAACCTGACACTCATCTCTATCCAACAGTAATAAAGAGTCCTACCTCCACCTTGAGTTTCTGAAGGACAGTTATGGCTTTCTTCTTTCTTCTTCACCTTTCTTCTTCACCTGGCCTAACTAGAAGGCATGTCTTTGCCTCCCTATAAAACCAAAAAGAGGAATAAACAAATACACAATTAACAGCAAGAGACTTTAATACCCTCTCTAAATAACTTGTAAAATCACTAACTGGAAAATCTGTACGGATACAGAATTCAACAACAGCATAACCAAGAGGAAATAGTACACTTTCATAGAACACTGCAATTAACTAAAAATATACATTCAAGTGCTCAGGGAACATGCATCTTGGACCATAAAGCAAACTTCAAAGAAATTAAAAGAATCAACAGCAAACACAATCTGTCTTCCAAGCATGACACAGTCAGACCAGAAATCAATAATAAGAAAAACAGAGATAAGAGGAAACTCTCCCAAACACTGGCAACTCAGTAACAAATTTCTAATAATCTATGAAACAAAGAGAAAGTTTCAATGCAAATAAAAGTTCACTGAAGTGAATGCAGATACAAAATAATAAAAATGTTGAGATACAGGTAAAATAACACTGTGAGGAAAATTTATAGCATCAAATGGTCATATTAAGAAAAAAGGAAAAATCTTAAATCAACCATCTAAATCCCCAAGTCAAGAAAGTAAAAAACAAAAAAAGTGAAATAACCCCAAAGCAAGCAGAAGGAAAGAAACAATAAAGACAAAGAAGCAAATCAACTAAACTGAAAACAAAATCAATGCAACAAAGAAATGTTTCTTCAAGAAGATCAACAATATTCACAAAACTCTAGCAAGAGTGGTAAAGGACAAAAAGGGGATGAAACCCAGGTTCCCAATATCATGAATAAAACTAGTAGTGTAACTACAGGCCTTCCAAATAATGAGAACATAATAAACAGATACTACATGTATGCATGAGTTTACCAAATGAGATGAAATGGATCATTTCTTTGATTTCTTAATGTTAAAATTCCCCAAATAGAACTTTCCATGTCTGGAGGTTGGGACTATAGCTCAGTGGTAGAGCATAGGCTTAGTATTCAAGTCCCCATACCAAAAAATACATATAGATACAGATATATAGATATAGATATTATATGCATATATAGAGAAAAAAGACATATATAAATATATAGAAAACAGAGGAGAAATTTCTTTCAAATCTATTTTATAAATTCAATATTACCCTTAAACAAAACTAGAAAAAATACCAGAAAAAGATAATACAATATGCAATATATTAACCACTTTTAATCTAATGATTAGTATTCAAGGGGCTAGTATCTCAAATATATAAAGAATTCTCAGAATGAAAGCAAAAGTCACATTATCCAATAAAAAAGTGGGTAAAAGATCCAAAAAAATGGTGATGGTAATGGTGATGGTGATGATGAAATAAACTAATGGTAAATATTGGTAGGTCAAAATAAACACAAAACCCACCAGGAAAATGCTAACTAAAATGACAACATACTAAAATCAGAATGGCTAGAAAAAAACAGTGACAATATCACATAGTAACAAGTACATGAAGATACTGATTATCATATACTGCTAGTGGGAATGCAAAATGATGCAGCCATTATGGAATAGAGTTTGGTATTTTCTTTATTTAAAATTAAAAACTACAATTTATTTAGGGTCAAAATTTCAAAATAGTACTATGTCCTTTGACGGGTGAATGAAACAATAAAATGTAGCATATATTCAACATGGAATAATATTGAGCAGTAAATAAGAAAAGCTGCTGATATCTGCAACAACCTAAATGAATCTCCAGAGAATACTGCTCAAAAAAATGTTTAAAAAGCTATTCTTGAAAGGTTACATATCATATGATTTCATTTATTTAACATTATAAAGCAATTATAAAAATGAAAAACAACATAGTGGCTACTAATGAATAAATAGAGGTTGGGAGGAAAGAGAAGTGTGTTTGTCTATGAAACAGCATCATGATAAATTATTATGTATCCTGACTGTGTCAATACCAATATCCTGATTGACACACTGCACTATAGTTTTGCAAGACGCTATTGGAGGTAGTTAGGAAAAAGGTTTACAGGATCTCTGTGGGTTTTTTCACATTGTATGTGAATCTATAATTATCCTCAAATAAAAAATAATATAAATAAATGAGTAACATTCATAAAGCACACTGAATTTCTCATTTTGAATTTTGAAAATATTTACATTCAATATTTCAAAACTTTCCTATATCTTATTTATCATAATATGATTACATTATTTTAAGAAATTGCAATTTTTTCATGAACCCCATAACAACTATATTTTATCTTAGATGTCAACCAAATATTATAAATTTGATGAACTGCATGACATAGAACAAAATGGACAAACTGACTTGAATTAACTATAGCAGGTTTAAATCAGCAGGCATTTTTAGTAGTCACAAAATTTCAGTGTGCATTTTCTTATTTAATCTTCAAAAGTAACACACATAATGGATATTATTATTTTTATTGCTTTAATGAGGACACTAATACTGAGAAATTTAGTTAAATTGCCCAAGAATTCATAAAGATCCACTGTTAATAGAGGCTTTGATTTTGAAAGGCCATTTTCTATTATGAAATCTGATTTCTAACCTTCAGTTACTGATGGTTTTTCTTGGAAATTATGTCTGTAAATAACATTCCATCCCAGGTCAACACTTTGCAGCCACTGAAATAAGCAATAGGAAATTCCTTATGTTTTCTGAATTTAGGCCCAACATCACTTATCAAAAATTTGAAATCCAGAAAGTTCTAAAATTAACTTGAGGTAAACTCATTTGGCTAAAAAGTTTACTTGAACTAATACAAGCCAATTTTAAGTTTTAGTGTGAATATTTATCCTTTTTACCACAGACATATTAATGTATTTGATTGTGATATACTACCCACCCTTGTATGTACTAAGCCATACCATAAAGTGCATGGTTTATACTATTTTTTACACCTGCCCCCAACTGCTAAATCCTGAAACCTAAAATAACAGTGCTCCAAGGAAGATTGGATAAAGGGTTGTGAACCTGCATTTGAAAAATAACTGATGGCATTGAGAACAACACGTTTTTTCTTGAATCATTCTATTTCCCACCCATCCTCTATAAATATTGTCTTTCCTCTGTCTCTCCATTTAGTCACTCAACAACTATTTTTTTAAAACATGAATATAATTTTCCTACCTGTTGAATGTTGTATAACGCACTGGAGACAAAGGTAAGAATATGAGTCTCCACTTATCTCAGAGTAATGAGAGGAGCAAGAGCCAAGCACGCAAGACACACTTAAAACACTCCAGAAAGATGTGAAAGGTACATGTGAGCAGCTGTTCATGGACTGTTTGAAGAAAAAAACAGAGCATTAATTTGGAGAAAATAAAGTTACGCAAGCATAAGTAAAGAGTATAGCTGAGGCATGAAAAGAAATGTAGGATGTTATCAGAGGAAAATTAAAATGACTGCAGGCAGGAGGGTGCCAGCTAAGCTGCAGCGGGAGAAAGCTACAGAGTAAAGACTTGCTCATTCAGATGAAGGGAAAGAGGATTAGAACTCAGTACCTTATAAAAACGTGTGTTAGAGCATCCCAATGCAGTCAAAGCTTATTAATTCAGACTAGAAAGGGATTAGATTTGTTAGCCATCTTTCTGAATTGTTTGTCTCTAAGGTACTAATTGTGGAGGGAGAACGTATTCATTTATGGCTTCAGAGTTTCAGTGAGTTTGACCCCAGTGCACAATTCCCAGAATACAAGGCATTAATTAAACGTTTGGTGAATAACTATTCTCAGCGTTCAGGGCCAACGTATTCCATGAGGCTTGTTTCACCATCTGATATTAGACTCAGAAACTGCCAATGCAGTGCAAGCGGTAGCGGCAAGAAATGATACTTATTGGTGTCATAAAGTATCACATCATTTGGTCCCATATGAAAATCTAGAGTTTGCTTGTTCTGGTAAGAAAGTCTCTCATTCTGTAAAATGTCTACTGTCACCACTTAAGAGCAAAGGCTAATAGCACAGAGTGGAAGACAATTGCCAAAGAAACTCAGGACACACACGTTAGAGAGTAGTAAAAACCTGTTCTCAGTGTTCAAAGCCATTGTCACTCTCCCTGTATTTTGTGAAATCAAGACATTATTTTCAATTGCATTGTGAACTGTCTTTGTTTTCTCAGAGCAGTCATCATGAGACTCACTTTTAAAGGTAGTAAAAAAAAGTTTACCTCCGTTTTACAAATGAAAGTAAAGAAATAAAGAATTTTGCCTGTGGCTATGAAGTTAGCAAATGATGAGACCAGAGTCTGACACTGGATTGCCTGACTGGTCTTCACTGTTCGGCTGTACTCCCTCTTGGAAGGGGTATCTGAAGAATTTTTTCTCTGTGACATCAGTCCTTGCTCTAAGGTGTAATTATCCAGTTTTGCGCCATTCTATACAGATGTCCCTTAAAAGCTGCGTTGTTGGAAACAATGAAAATCTCAGGTCCTACAGTAGTGCAAGGCCAGAATCTATGTACGCTGTGCTGGTTGTATCTGGCATTGGATGACTCATGTTAGACTCTCCATGAAGATAATGTATTCATACTTTTCGTTCTGATTGTTCATTCTCTCTCAACATGCTCTGCACACGCAACCTAGTGTACTTAAAGGCTTAATTATGCTTCAGACAAATTCCTGGCTATATCCCTTGGCTCCCAGTATTTACTCAACACAATATTCTAAATAAATAAACAAAACAATAATCCTCTCTTTCCAATATTAAATAGAGAAGATTCTGAGGACCAACCCTAACAAAATACTATGCTCTTTGGCATACCGAGATAATTTTCTAAACTCTGATGTAACTTGTGAGGGATCAATAGCAATTAGAATTTTAAAAATGATTACAGTTCCTTACTTTCAACTTAAGCTCATATAACATACTCTCTCACTCCTGATTCATTTAAACAAGATTATCAAACCTATGTTTTTCCTCTATCCCCAAAGCAATCCTACTACCACAGATATAAAAAAAGGCTATCCATTTATTCATTTTTAGCTAGAACCCTCAGGGAGTCAATGTGCTTCCAATATATTTTACCTTGTATCCATGATATTCAAGGTTCCTTTCAAATGTGAGATTCCAAGAGTTTCTATAATCATCAGCACTTTGTTTTAAGAAATAATGGAGCATGGGAATCCTAACTGCACAGAATTTTAAAAGCAAGTTTTTAGTATTTGAGAATGGGCCAATGGCAACCATTGAGGCAAAATGGTTATTCTATTCTCTAGTGTCTCAGTGGGTACTTTCAAAGCATTATCTTGTTTAGTCATCCTAAACATTCTGAGACCCATTTGATCAAACTATCAGAGCTTTTAACAATACCCTGTCTGTCCACACATTCTCCTAATGGTTTGGATAAAGTATAGTCTTAGCTTCGTACCATTCTCTGAGGCCATGTTTCCAGTATTCAACTCATGAGACAAATTATTAGGTTCACAATGATTTTTTGTCTCTTTTGTTCTGCATCAAAATTTAACTCTTGACTAGCTCCTTAAATTTACTGTTTTATTCTATTTACTACACACCCTCGAAAGCTCCCTTGTCACTCATTCATTAACATATGTGATTCTGTACTCTTCACCAGGCATTATTCTAGTTACTTGGGACTCAGTGATATACAAAAATGCATACAGTCCCTTCTTTCTTAGAAATTACAGTGTAATGGAAAAGATGTGTTATTCAAAGCATTATAAAAATGAAAGTAACATTGTAATTCTATATAATACTACAAAAAGAAAAGTTTTGAGTTAAATGAGAGCATAAAAAGCATTTCTACATTTCTACTTTCAGTAATGGTCTGCTAGCTGGTAACAGCTAATAATTTCTGGATATCTTCTTAAAACCTCAGAACTATCAAGACATCAAGATGTGGGAGGCCAAGATCCTAGAGAGAAGAAAAACTGCAGTGAGCTAAGCCCAAATTCATTTCACTTTCCACATTGAACCAAAACAAGAGGAAAATGGCTGAATATATATATATATATATATATATATATATATATATATATATATATATATAATTAAAAACACATTAATGTACATGCAAAGAACTAAAAAAGAAAGTATGCAGAACTAATTTAATAGCCAAAAATTTTTCCAAAACTAATGGTTGTTATCAAACAACATATATTAAGCACTATAAATCAGTGTGTACATTAAAAGTCAACATAAACCCATAGAAAATTATGACTCATATAAGTTGGTTATATTGGTAGAAACAAAATAACAAGAAAATTGTACAATGTTTTTCATTTTAAAAGTCTCAAAAAAATTTAAAAAAAAAAAAAACACCAGGGCTGGGGATTTAGCTCAGCGGCATAAGTGCCTTGCAAGTGCGCAGTCGTGAGTTCGATCCTCAGTACCAATTTTTAAAAAATCTCTTTTATATTTATTTATTATTCTTGAATTAATATCATTCAAGTCTAATCAAGAATCAACCCCTTTAGGGATGGGGATGTAGCTCAGTGGTAAAACACTTGCCCAGCATGAACAAGGCCTCAGGTTCAATTTCCATCTCAACACACATACATACAAAGAAGAAAGAATAAACTCACTTGTTTCCCTGCAGAAGTACTGATATTTTTAAGTGCTGGAAGAAAATAAAGCTATTTATAATAGCCAACTTTTGTAATTAAGTATGTATCAACAAAACAACTGCATTATATTATTTTCTTGTTGCATACATCATTTAAAATAAATTATATAAAACTGCACAGCAACCTAGATGAATCTCACAAAACATTGACACAACAGATACAAATGAGTATGTAATTCATGCTTTTATTTACACAAAGAAATAGAAAGATTGATCTCTTGCAGAAAACATGACAGAAGTTACCTCTGAAGAGAAAGGTTTAGTGAGTAGAGGGAACCACGAAGAGTATTTCTGAGGACCTGGTAATATTCTCTTTCTTGATCTAGATGGAATATTTTTCAAGCTATAAAATTATGCTTTAAATACTCTTTTAATTTATATTATAATTCAATGACTTAATTCACATTAAAAATGCAATAAAAACAGCTTATATTGAACTTCTAACACTGCTCTAATATCGACCACCCTGATAAATAAGATATGCAGGTATTATAATCATTTTAAGGAAACCAAAGCTTAAATTCATTATGCTTTAGCACATCCCACTGCCAAAAAGGTACCATCTCCATAAAAACCTGAAATAGCGCCAGTGCTACATTATAATATAAATTGTACAAAAATGCCTGAAAGAAGTTTTAAATGTCTATTACCAATAATGTCAGTTTTTCACACTCGTTAAATAAGTTATTTCATCTGTTATTGCCTTCCACTCTGACAATTGCTGAACATAATGGAAAATTATAAATTAAACTCCTGAGTTCTGAAGCAAACATTTTATAAGTTTATCACTGGGAGAAATATATTCCTCAAATTCAAAGGCAAAGTTCTTTTTTGTTAAGTTACAATGAATTGAATACAAGGGACATTATGTGATATCTATATTATCTGAGAACTCCTGAAAAAGTAAAAGGAAGGGCTTTATTCCACAGCCAGAAATTATGAATTTTAATTAAATATAAAGTTTCATGTTATCATATCTTGAAGTTAGCACTTGGTTAAGAAATGTTCAAAGACTTCTTGTATAAAAATAAAATGTTATAGCCTAAAACTAGGATGACAGTAATGTTTAAAATACAGATATATATGAGTCATGTCTATTCTTAAGACCATCTTGAAAACAAAAGATTTCAAGATCTTTAAATACGCAATCACTGTGATATTAGAAAAAATTTCATGTAATAAAGTAGAAATCATCATTCTACATAGAATCCTTGACTCATAGACTTGGAGTTCTCTAAGTTAAGTCCCTGGTTCCAACACTTTGTATCCCTTGCCACAAATAAGCTACATGGACTTGTGCTATTCCAGTGTTTCATTCCTTAGCTGAGATGGAATTTTGCCCTTTAGCTTTTCTTGCCTGTGTTTAAATTCTAAGAAAGAGTTAATGTCATTAAACTGTACTTCTTTCATACAAGTTGTTGGAGAAATAATTACTTCACACATTCTACTCTGTCAATGTAGAAATGCAGGTAACTGTATAAAACAGGACTCATGAAAAGAATATCAGTAATCACCTAGCATGTGACACCCAACCAGCTAAAAGTTGATCACTTCAGAATACTTTCCACAGCAGTGTTTCTATGGATAGTCTGGACTGCGGTTGATCACAAGGCAGAGACAGATAAGAAACGAGCTGGGAGGCCATGCCAGCCAGGCTGGAGCACCCTGATTACAGTTAACTTACATCGTCCCTGCTCCAACAGTGCCCTTTCAGTTAGGGGTAATAAATCTCTTCCACTTTAAGTGACAGGGAGTCAGAATTGCTACTTTGACTTTTAGCAGTGAAAAACGGGAGAAATAAACCTACTTGTATTGGAAAAACAGTTTAAAAAGAAACTCCCAAAAAGCCACCTTCATATACAAAATGTGAGTTTTATTACATGCTAAACTGGGAAGTGATTTTGTATTTGGCATATTATTGTATCTAGCAAATTCCCTACAATGTGCAATTCCCTTTCTAGAATTCTTTATTTTATAAAGAGAAAAAAAGAAAAAGTTACACCAGTTAGTTGCTAACCCTTACAAATATTTTGAGTGATTTATATCCTTGAAATACTGCCTGCATTCTCTCTGTGAGATACTCTGCCTTCCTCTCAGATTTGTGAGGGTAGGAAATTTAATAGAGCACATATCAAACAAGTGACATCTGTAGATCAAAACTGAATCTGGCCTCACCCAGATAAAACTTGCCTCTGACTCAGAACATTTCTCAGAGATTCTTGTGGAAACTTGGAGACTGTAACTTGTACCTCATTTCCCATCACTTTATAGCAATCTGCTCAGTTTGAACAGGTGTTCAGTAAAGACAACTAATGTTTGTCTGGTGGTTCACTACTTGGGTGAAAATGTGTGTTTTTTCAAAATCCCCACACAATGCAAATTATATATTTTCACACTTGCATTTTATGGGTGAAGAAATAGAATTTCCAAAATTACCATCTAGCTAAATCAGGTAGTAACTTCACGATTTTATCTCATGTTTACATGCTTTGAAATTTACATTTGTCCTCAGTCCATCATGTCCTTCTTTGCCAAGAAATATTGCTACTATTCGTTTTGTTTTTGCAAGCTAACCCTATCAATATGACCGATTAAAAGCATAAAACTAACAGTAGATTTTCTGCATTCAGTGCCCAAATTACATCTCATATACAGTGTTTTCTAAGACAGGATTTCTAAACCTTGCCATTACTGATACATAATTCCTTTGGCAGGGACAAGGATGGACAGTTTTGTGCAATGCAAGATGTGTAGTAATATCACTGACTTGTAACCCCTAGCTACTAATAATATCCTCCAATATAAATCATAACTATCAAAAATATCTCTAGGAATTTTCACTACCCCTTTCACATCAGAAGCATAAGCCCAAGGAATCCAAACAGCACTTTTGCACAAGAATTTATATATCCTTATTCCTTTCACTGAAGATATCTCACAAATACTAACGTGATCTATTTTTCCTATTTATATAGTATTAAGACTCAGAGTCTTCAGCATGAAAACATGTGCCTTAATAATGCTATTCTTGAGCATTAAAAATGACAGAGTAAAGACCAGTAGTAAAACATAGCCTCTCTGGGACTTGGAATCTAGGAACCTGGGAGACAATAACACAGTGAAAGAAAAAAATAAGTACTCTCTGGGAATACAAAGAGAGCTGAAAAGAAAACAAGAAGCTACAGTGAAGCTGGAGAAACAGAACACAATTAACAGAAAAGAACTAAGCAGTCTAGAAATCTAGCCAAATCCCAGGAAGAGGAAAGTATCTCCTCTAATACAAGCTGGAGATGACCTACAGCTCCGGGAAGAAGCAACAACTGGCCCAGCAACGCTAGCCCCAGTAAGAAAGGAGTCAAACTATCTTTACTCTCAGATGGCATCATCTTTTACATAGAAGACCCAAAAATCTACTGAATGACTCCTAGAGCAAAACAAATTCAGGAAGGTCGTAGGATACAAAATCAACTAACCAAAAACAATGGCATTTCTGTACACAAATAAGGAACTTTCTAAGAAAAAAATTAGAAAAACAATACCCCTTCACAATGGCTGCCAGAAAAATTAAACACTTAGAAATGAACTCAAGGAAGTTAAACACCTTTATAATGAAAATGATAGTATTCTGAAAAGGAAATAAAAAAGGACATCAGAAAAAAAAGAGAGATCCCCTACTCCTGGATAGGCAGAATCTGTATTCTCAAGACAGCCACACTTTCAAAACTAATACATAGACAATGCAATCCGAGTCAAAATGCTGTACCAACAGCATTTCTCACAGAGCTACAGAAAACAATCCTAAAATTCACATGAAATTAGAAGATCTCCAAAACAGCAAAACCGATACTGGACAACAAGCACAAAGCAGGGGGCATCAAAATCCTGACTAAAGTTACATAACAAAACTACAATGATTAAAAAACAACATGGTAATGGCACAAAAATAGACATATAGATCAATGGAAAAGAATAGAGGGTGCAGAAATGAAGCCAGACACATTAACCCATCTATCTTTGACAAAGTGGCCAAAAACACATGCTGCAGTAAAGACAGCCTCTTTAACAAACAGAGCTGGGAAAACCAGTGGTCTATATGCAGAAGATTGAATCTAGGCCCATTTCTTTCACAACATACTAAACTAAAATCAAAATGAATCAAAGATCTAAATATTAAAACAGAAACAGTCTGCTGGAAGATAAAGTGAGTAAAACTTTTGAGGTCATAGACATCTTAAGAGGACTTTCTGAACAGAACACTGGACAAGAAACAACACCAAGAATCAACTAATGGGATTACATAAAATTAAAAACTATGCACAGCACAGGAAACAACCAACAGAGTGAAGAAACATCCTACGAAGTGGGAAAAACATTGGCCAGGTACTCTTCATACAGAGAACTAGTATCTAGAATAAAGAACTCAAAAAAATTAGACTCCTCCAAAATAAAAGAGCCTGGAATGAAATGAAAAAATGAGCAACTGCAATGAGCAAACACTTCTAAGGAGTATACACGACCTATAAATACATGAAAAAATGTTCAGCATCTCTGGCTAATACGGAAATGCAAATTAAGACACCATCAAGATTCTATCTTCCTCTAGGAAAAAAAATGACTATCATCCAGAAATCAAATAATATCAAATTCTGATGAGGCCTAGAGAAAAACAAAAAACTTGTACTTGCTTGTGGGAATGTAAACGAGTATTACTACGCTGAAAATCAGTATAGTAATTCCTCAAAACACTAAAAATAGAAATCCTATTCAATCCAGCTGTTCCCCTTCCTAGTTTCTTTCCAAAAGAGTTAAACACATCACATTACAATGATACAGGCATACCTATATTTATAGCAACACAATTCTTAATAGCTAAATCTTGAAAGTAGCCTGCTTATATATAATGGAGTATTACCCTCCCATAAAGAAGGATAAACTGGAGTGATTTGTAGGACAATGGTTGCACTTTGAGATCACATTGTTGAACAAAATCTCACACAAGCTGAAATATTATACAGTTTCTCTTCTATGAGAAACCTACACTATAAATAAATAAAAGACCAAAATAAAAAATAGATAATAGAAAGCAAAGATAGATCTTTTGCAAAGGGGAGGGGAATCAAGAGATGTAGAGGGTCAGGAGGGAGGGAAGGAGATGTAGAAAAAACTAAAATGTATTATGTACATCTACCAAATCCGCACAAGAAATGCAATCATTACTGAAAATATGAAGTAATAAAAGTAAAATTGTAAATGATAATAATTCTATTCTCCTCTCTAAGAAATTTACCAAACCTCACCCTGCTTATTTGTAGCTGCATCTGTTGGGTGTTACTGGGCAGTTTCCCAAGATTCTTTCTCTCTGTGGACATATGCCCTGAAACACAGAGCACAGAGGAGCATCAATCTTACAACAGAGAACTGGATTTGAATCCCAACTCTAGCATCTATTATGTGCGCAACCCTGAAAGCGTTGCTGAAACTTCAGTTTCTTTAGGATGCAAGGATTTTAAGATTCAAAGAGCAAAGTAATACTGCAAGAGTTAAACATAACTATAACATGACACTGCTATGACCTCGAGCCACTAGACTAACCTCTGTGACTCCATTTTTATCTGTCAAATGTTAGATAAGCTTATAGCAACAGTTTGACAACCACGCATTTGCAAATTTACTGTAAGGTCTATGATACTGAAAAGAGATGAATAAATGTAGCCTGTTAACTTTTCACCCTTGAGGGCTAGTGTAGTATACCCGCTTCCTCACTATTCCTCTGCTCTCTCACCACTTGCAGACAGGCCACTGCTGCCTCTAACACTTCTGCCCCAGAAATTTACATGGTGCCTTCCCTCACTGACTTCACATCTTTGATGAAATATCACCTTCCCAACGAGAACATCCGCCCCAAACAATGCTTACAACAAACACCCTTGCAAGCCTAAAAACAAACTTGCAAGATTGTTTTCATCTTATTACACTTATGTTATTGATCTGATCATTGTAATAAATATATATATATATTACACTTCTTTCTGCTTTCTTCCACTTGATGTCAGCTCAATGAAGATAAGAATCCTGTTTATTTTATTTAACCCAAAAGACCAGATAAATGCATGGTACACAATAGAATAAATTATGAATAGCTAAATAAAACAGGAGACAACTCAGATTGACACACTCCATGTCCAACTGTAAAAGAACCTGTCTTGTTTTCTTTTCTTTTCTTTTTTTTTTTTACTATTTAAATATAAGAACACATGAATGAATTTCTGTGGGCATATCTAGGTTCTTTCTGTTTCCATAAACTAATCTTGGAAATATTTATTTCTTAAGCTTTCATTACTAATTCTAGTTTGGTTAACTATCATAGGATTTGGCATGCTCATTTGTCGTCAACCTGCTTTAATACTGTGTTTGCTTTTGGTTTTTAAGAAGCAGAAAAAATTTTAAGATGAAGTGTTTTCTATTAAACTCATTTGGGAAATTGATAAAAGATATATTTTATTGCTGCACATTTATAAGTTCAAAGGTATTATGAGAATAATCAAATCATTTTGATGAGTGAAATAATTTGAAACAAGGAATTAAGCATGAGAAGTGTTCTTCTATGAGTCTCAGATAATTTATTTCCACAATTTATTTTGGTTTCACAATATTCAGCTGACATTGAATCACTTAAATAAGTAGTTCCAAATGCTTAGATTTATTTCAAACTCATTCACTATCTCAGAATACTTATGAGTTCCTACAAAGGCCTCACAGAAGAATAATAGAAAATGTGTTTCCGAATTGAGAACTACAAATCACTTTATAAATGACTCCATTGCTGTATTCCTAATGATAACATAGGAAGTCTGCATATGCTTAAATTTTTGTTTAAATTAAGAAAGTCTCAATATAGGAAAAAGACCAGGAAACTAAAGGGGCTATATAGCAGGAAGAAAAGAGTTATTGACTAGGGATGGCAAACTAGGAAAGCTGGAGGCAGAATATAGGAGCAGGAATGACGAAGGAGAGGTTCTGAATACCTCATTTTACAGAAGAGTGTTTTTATTTTCTCAGTTTTGGTTTTTATTCTCTCAGTACTGGGGGCTGAACTCAGAGTCTTACCTATACTAGACAAGACTTTAACACTGAGGTATATGTCCAACCTTGTAGAAGACTTCTATAATAGGCCAAATTTAGTTTCAAGCTCTCTACACTGGCAGAACAATCCAATAAACATACAGTAGATGCTGATGTTTGAGACACCTTTTAATTTTTTTGATACAATCTGAAATAAGAGAAGATTAAAACAAAATAATGGAGTTTCAAAAATGTGAATATGCATGGATCTCTGTGGTATATATACTGTACACACAAATAGATATTGGTACATATATAATGAGTATATATGGTGGGTAAGTGTATATGAGTATATATGTAGATATGTAAACACATGCATTACAACAACATGATTGTGAGACCTCACATTAGTAGTACTTGAAGTATCCCCCATTCTTCTATTGACAAATATCCACCCTAAGTATTGTACAAAAAAAGAGGAAATATTTATTCAAGTCAACCAGTACAAGAATATTCCTTTGATGTTAAATTTCATGACATTTTCACTTAAATGTGCATACTGAACATAATCCTGAAGATTATATCATGCCTAGCACATGATTTTTCAATCTTTCCTTTGCTTTATGTCTGTTACAGAATGACTTGGGATTTACTGTTATAAGTAATTATGAGTGTCATACATTATGTTTATGAAATAAAGGAATATGTATTTCTTATATCATTTTATGTACTGATCTATGAATGTAGACCATATAGTTTTAGCAGTTGACTATGGTAGCTAGTGAGTACATTTCATTTTCCCTCATCTTACAGGTAATAAAAAATAATGAATACATCACTATTCTTTACTGTCTTATGTAAATGTTACATGCAGTTAAAGAGTTATAAAGTCAAAATGAAATGTTAATGGCAGAAAAAGGAAATGGCATGGTACGAGAAGTAGAACGAGTTTGTTTTCTGGTGTGTTATGAATAAAAGATAGAATGAAGTTCTATTTTGGTCTAGCTGTGCTACTGCTTTAACTGCCCTAGGGGCTGGTAAACTATAGCCCATGGACCAAATGTGCTCACAATATGTTGTGTAAATAAAGTTTAGTTGGAATATAGCTACACCTATCCTTTTACATATTCTCTATCACAACTTTCGTACACAACAGCAGTGTTGAGCAATCATAGCAGAGACAGGAGGCCTTGAAACCTATATAATATGTACCATATAACTCTTTCCATAAAGGTCCCTGATTCAGTCCCTTTTGCTTTCTAGAAAATATAGAGCCAGTTTCCTTAGGCAGCTAAGTGGACCTAAAATGGTAGCAGCAGCACCACCATTGAAGGCAGTGATAGTCACATTCAGTACTCCCTCATACCTGACTCACCTGGCTTCAGGGACATAGAAAACTGCACTCAATCCCATACTAGGCTGTCTGCCTCAAGAACCCTTGTGTTCTGTCCATTTTATTACTATAAAATGTATCACTGGGGCCTATGTTTTAGCTGAGCCATATAAGCAACAAAAATGCTAATACTGATTCATGTAATAAATATTCCTTAACAACTTCTACTAATATTTACCAGGCACCTACAAGATTCTAGATATTTTGTCTGGTTCTAGATATTTTGTCTCATTCAGTCCTCAAAGCAAGCCTCAAAGCCTCAAAGGAAGGTCATATTATCAAACTTCCTATGAAAGGAAGTTGAATATTCCTCAGTTGAGGAATTGAGATGTAATAACTGGAACAAGGTCAGATAGCATTTGTACTAAGACTGTCTACCTCTGAGAACCTTCTTTTCCTTAACAAACGTGTGATCCCAGCTATTCCTGTCTGTGGAAGCTTCACTATGCACTGATGCAACTAAGGCTACTAAAAGTGGACCAAGGCTGCTGGTGCTACAGATCAAGGATACTAATATTTGTGCCAGTGGTGCCAATGCCTGATGCTGGGAACATGGTAGAAAACTCCACTGATGACACTGCTGCCCTTGCTCTCAGAATTACTGCCCTTGCCCATCACACAATGAACACCACAATTGGGATGTGACAGGTTCCACTCCCCATCTCTTGGGACTACTACAGGTCCTGACAGCACCCTATGTTTTAGCATCTGCTTTTACAGGACTCATAGAAGGATGGGGATATTGTGAATCTGAATAGCAAATCTCTCTTTCCTTCTGCTGAACAGTGATTTGTCATAAAAATAAATTTTATCCTATTCTTCCTTCCTCGGTATGATACTGTCCTATAAAATAATGCCAGGAACTCTTCTTATCTTCTGACTCAAAGACCTTCAAGATTTATCCATGCTTAGTTGTATCTTAGCATAAGGACATAGTAAACTTGACACTTGTGCCTTACACTATGAAATTTAAACATCTTCCTGAATTCTTTTAGCCACAGTTTGTTGCATAATTCTCTTGATGTCCTCGTAGATAGACTGCATGGAAATGTAATAGGCAGAAAGGGGCAGGTTTTATCTTCTTTCAGAAAGGACTATTACATCATCACAGTCTTGGTGGCAAGGGCAGCATCTTCCTGAGCTCACAGGTATGTGTATTGTGACATAGGTGTGTATAGTGAGCCACAATATATTAGTCACTTGTAACTGGGACAAAATACCCAACACACACAACTTTTATAAAATGAGGATTGTTGGTCTCACAATTTCTAGTGGATTCAGTACAAAGTAGTCTAGCTCTGAGGCAGTAATAACATGGCAGAAAGACATGGTAGAAGACAACTACTTATTTCATGGCAGCTGGGATCAATAGAGAAAATAGAGGAGTCAAGGACAATAACATACCCTTCAGTGACTCACTGACAAGAAAACCCTATGTCTTAAGAACCCATTCAGCAGTGGAACTTATCAATGAATGAATCCACTGAAGGGTATAGCTTCTTCATGATACAATCATCTTCCAAATGTGATATTTGAAGAAACATTTTAGATCTAAATCATAAACTACCACTCGTGACCCCCAAAACACTCATGTTCTTCTCTTCATGCAAAATACATTTCTTGTATCTTTAAAAGTCACCATATGCAAAATAGTTCCAGCACTGCTGAAAGGTCTAAGTCCCAAGTTTCCTCTGAGAAACAAAGCAAACTGTTAGCTGTGAGCCCAATATAAATGAAAAAAATAGAAATTTAAATACTTCTAACATACATACAATGTCACGGAGTAAACACTACCATTCCAAAATAGATGAATGGAGTTGAGTACAGGAATAGTTCTAAAGCACAACAAAAATGGCATGTAAAGCATTAAATTTTATAGTTCTATGTTTACTACCCAGAACAAGCTGGAGTAATGTGAACTATGAAGGGTTTGGAAGCCCTGCCTTCACACATTGCCAGTCACACCCTTCATGGCCTCTCTCTGAAAGTGCAGTGGAGACCTTAGAAAGCTTGAAATTACTAGGATATGGAATATCTGCTGAGGAAAGACAGGCTGTGCATGGAGCAACCCAGAGAGAGGCCATGAAGTGTGCACTTTCAGCTTCACTCTAAGTTTCACTGCCTTTAGGGGGCACTGTAAAATTTGGGTGGAAGCTTCCATGACCCCATAATCATTATACTCTATAAGCCTGTAAAATTAGCAACAAATGGACAACACCAAGGTTTACAGCCAGCTTAAGCAGTGGCTGAGCCCCATTGGACCCTGGCTGCAGTGGCCTATGAGTCATTGATAACTAAATATGTTGAAATGAACCCTAGGAAACCAATTCCTTAGGTAGCTCTTCTCAAACAGGGTGCCCAAGAGCTCTTTCCTCAAATAAAATGTTTAGCCTTCTGCACCTCTGCTCCTGTAATGGGTGGGGTCTCCCTAATTGGTGAGACTGCCTTTAAGACATGTTTTCTGCTGCCCTGATGCAAAGTGCTTCACTGCTTCTCAATGCTATTCTTTCAGCAACCCCACTGTCCATGGACACAACTTTGCAGACACTTGCTTTTCAGCAATAATGGAAACGTTTTTATTATTGATTCTGCACTTTGCTCTTGATTCCCACTCCATATTTGGCTAACAGTACCCATGCCACAGCCTGAACATCAGGCTGCTTTGAAATTTCCTCTGCCCACCTAAGTAGTCCACCATTCTTAACCTCAGTCTCCCATAAAGTCTCACAACATAAGAAAATGCATAAATTTTCTTCCAGAGTGTAACAAACATAGCCTCTAGTCCAACTGTCAATGGAGTCTTACTGTCAACGGAAGCCTTCCAAGCCTGGCCTTTCCGGTCTGCATTTCCTACCAGCAAGCCAGCCTTTTAAGCGCCAAACTCATCAATCTTTCTCACCATTTTAAGACTTCTCAAGCTGTCATCTCCAAATTTCCAAATTTCCCCTACAAACCATTTCCAAAGGCCTCTAAACCACATAGTCAGGCTTCACCCTAGTCATGGTACTAATTTCTGTGATGAGTCACTTTATTATCAAAGGGACAGACTATGCAACACCAACAGCTTAAAGGTTTTTTGGCTCATCGTTTCCAGTGGGTTCAGTACTAAATCAGCTGAACAGCATGGTAAAAGGTCCTGGAGGAATACATCTGCTTATTCCAAGGCAGAGAGAGAAGAGAGACATCAGAGACAAGAATACATCCTCCTAAGTCATGTCCTCAGTGGCCCACCTCCAACCAGATGCTGCCACCTAACAGCAAATTGAATCCAACAATGATTACAATTTTCTGATGACCTAATTATCTTCCAAATACATGAGATTTGGGGGACATTTTAGATCTAAACCATAACACACAGTGAGACTTACTTGGGGTGAAGAAGTCTGGTTCACATTGGACAGCTGATGATTTAGGTATGTATAAGTATTATATGATGATAATCTTGAGTGCCTGAATAACATGAACTGTTCCTTAAATAACAATTCGAAAATATCTGATGTAATTTTAAAATGTGCATATGCACTTGCTTTTATTTTTTTATTACACTTAAAGAAAAAAAAACAGAAAAAGAGTAGAAATCATACATAATTTTTAAAAAAAGCAAGAAATCACGAGTTGGTAAATTACATATTTTCTGCTTAGAAATAGTTGTTCAAGTTACAAAAGTAAAGCATACAAAGTGGTTATTTAAACAGCAAGACTACAAACAGATCTGTTTCAATATTCAACAAAAACTTAATAATGCAGTTATCAGTCCTACACACTTAAACATACATGCAGTTATATTCTTTAGAGCACTTTGTTTTCCACTCTTTTTTACAGCAGCAATTACACATTTTGGGTTTTATTACTCCTACAGTTCTTACTACTTTTTATACTAGAGACACAATGTGATATCTATAAATATGATTGTTATTTATTTCACTAATGCAGATATCCTCAAATTGTCTCCATTTGCCTATGAAGGCCTCAAGATCACCCTTCTTCGTAGCTGAGTTGTATTCCACTGTATAAAAATACAACATATTTTTCATCCACTCTGTGGTTGATGGACATCTTGGTGTTTCCAAGATTTAGCTATTACAAATTGGGCTTCTAAGGACATGGGTGCACATATATCACTGTGATATAACCCTTTCAGTTCTTCTGGGAAAATACCCAGGAGGGGAATAGCTGAGTTGAATGGAGCTTCCAATCCTAGTCTTCTGAGGAATCTCCATACTGATTTCCATAGTGATTGCACCAGTCTACACTCCCACCAATAATGGAGCAGTGTTCCTTTTTCCCCACAGCCTCACCAATATTTGTTATCAATCGATTTCTTGATGGCAGCTATTCTTTCTGGAGTGAGATGAATTCTCAATGCTGTTTTAATTTGCATTTCTCGAATGACCAGTGATGGTGAACATTTCTTCATGTATTTATTTGCTGTTTGTAAATCTTCATCTGAGAACCGTGTGTTCGTCTTAGGTGACCACTTATGGAGAAGGTCTTTGAATTTTGGGGGCTTGATGTTTTTCAATTCTTTATATGTTCTGGATATAAGTGCTTTATTTGAGGGGCTGTTGGCTAAAATTCTATTCGATTCTGTGGGTTTTCTTTTCACTCTGTTGGTGAATTCTTTTGAAGTGCAGAAACTTTTCAATAATATGAGATCCTAGTTGTTGATTCTTTGAAATGTTTCCTGTACATTTTGCATTTTGTTCATGAATACTCTGTCTAGCCCTATGTCTCCAAGACTTCTACCTACCTTGTCTTCCATTAAATTTAGTGCGTCTGTTTTAATATTTAGGTCTTTGATCCATTTAGACATTAGTTTTGTGCATGGTAATAGACATGGATATAGTTTCAGTCTTCGGTATGGGGAGAGCCAATTTTTCCAACACCATTTATTAAAGAGGCTATCCTTCCAGTGAACATGTTTAGCCCCTTTGCCAAATATCAGGTGGCTGAGTGTCTTTGTACTTATACTTGCATCTTCTAATCTGTTCCATTGATCCTCAGGTCTATTTCTTTGCCAGTACCATGTTGATTTTATCAATGTGGCTTTGTAGTACAGTTTCAAGTCAGGAATTGAGATGCCTCCTGCCTTGCCTTTGTTGCCCAGAATTGCCTTTGGTATTCTAGGTTTGTCTGTCTCCAAATGAATTTTAGGAGTGTTTTCTCTAGATCTGTGAGGTATGTTAACGGTATTTTAATTGGGATTGCATTAAATCTGTATAACAGTTTTGGGAGCATGGCCATTTTCACAATGTTGGTTCTTCCTAGCCAAGAGCAAGGAATATCCTTCCATTTTCTAATATCCTCTTCCATCTCCTTTTTTAGCATAGCATGATTTTCAGCATATAGGTCTTTCACATTCTTGCTTAGGTTGATTCCTAAGTATTTCATTTTTTTACATGCTATTGTGAAGGGCAATATTTCCATATTTTCTCTCTCGGTGAGTTTTTTGTTTGTGTACAGGAATGCTATTGATTTTTGAGCGTTGACTTTGTAGCCAGCTACACTGCTGAATTTGTTTATTACCTCTAGTAGTCTTTTAATGGAGTTTTTTGGGTCTTCTATATAGAGTATCATGTCATCTGCAAATAGTGATAATTTAACTTCTTCCTTTCCTATCTTTATTCCTTTTATTTCTCTCTCTTGTCTGATTGCCCTGGATATTGTTTCCAGAACTATATTGAATAGGAGTGGTGATAGTGGACATCCTTGTCTTATTCCTGATTTTAAATTGAAAGCTTTCAGTTTCTGTCCATTTAGTATAATGCTGGCTGTTGGTTTGTCATAGATAGCCTTTATAAGGTTGAGGTAGACACTGTGTATTCCAAGTTTCTGAAGGGTTTTTATCATGAGCATGTGTTGGACTTTATAGAAAAATTTTTCTGCATCTATTGAGATGACCATGTGGGGGTTTTTTTGGTTCTGTTGGTGTGGTGTATTACATCTATTGATTTGTGTAAGTTAAATCATCCCTGCATTCCTGGGATGAACCCCACTGGGTCATCATGTATAATCTTCTTGATGATTTGCTGCATTCTATTTGCCAGCATTTTATTGAGAATCTTTGCATCAATGTTCATTAGTGAAACTGGCCTATAGTTCTCCTTTTTGGTTGGGTCTTTCTCTAGTTTTGGTATGAGAGTAATAAATGCCTCTAGGAATAATTTAGGGAGAATTGCTTCCTTTTCAATTTTGTTGAAGAGTTTAAGGAGTATTGGCATCACATCTTCTCTAAATTTCTTGTAGAATTCAGTCATCCATCAGGACCTGGGCTTTTCTTTGTTGGTAAACTTTTAATCACATTTTCAACATACTGGGTTGTTCAAAATTGCTATATCTTCTTGGTTGAGCTTTGGTAGTTCATATGTTTCTAGAAATCTGTCCATTTCCTCTGTGTTTTCCTCTCTATGTGAGTAGAGATTTTCAAAGTAGGTATTCACGATCTTTTGAATTTCCATGGGATCTGTAGTAATTTCCCTATTTTCAGTCCTTCTTGCGAGAATTTGGGTTTTTTCTTTCTTTTTCTTTATAAGGTTAGCTAGAGGTTTGTCAATTTTGTTTATTCTCTCAAAAAACCAACTTTTTGATTCATTAATTGTTTCTCTTTTTTTTTAGTTTTAACTGCATTGATTTCTGCTCTAATCTTTACAATTTCCTCTCTTCTATGAGCTTTGGGTTTGACTTGCTCTTCTTTTTCTAGAAGATTGAGATGAAGCATTAGGTTGTTTATTTGTGCTTGTTCTGTTTTCTTGATATGACAATTTATTGCTATATATATCTCTCTTAAGACTGCTTTCATTGCATCCCACAGATTACAATAGATTGTTTCTGCATTTTCATTGAATTGTAGGTATTGTTTATTTCTTCTTTAATTTCAACTGTAGCCCACTGGTTGTTTAAAAGGTTGTTATTTAATTTCCATGTATTTGTGCAGATTTTGCAATTTCTTTTGCCATTACTTTGCAATTTCAGTGCACTATGGTCAGATATTATGCATGGGATAATTTCAATACCTTTGCAGTTACTTAAGAATGTTTTATAGGATGTATATGGTGTATTATGGAGAATGTCCCATGTGCAACTGAGAAGAATCTGTATTCTGATGTGGTTGGGTAGAACACTCTGTAAATATCTACTAAGTCCAATTGTTTGCAGGTATGATGCAGTTCTATTATTTCTTTGCTGACTTTTTGTCTAGTTGATCTATCTCTTTGTGACAATAGGCTGTTAAGATCCCCTGTTATATATAATTGTGTTCTTCTGTATTTGGTTTTTCATGTCCACCAGTATCTGGTTTATATAGTTGGGTGCTCCTGTGTTTGGTGCATATAAATTCATAATTGTTACTTCTTACTCTTGAATTTTTCCACTAATGAGCAAATAATAACCTTCCTTATCTCTTTTAATCATTTATGTTTGAAGTTCACATTGTCTGCAAATAGAATAGTTACCTTGCTTTTTTCTGGGTTCTTGTTGCATGGAATACCATTTTCCATCCTTTGATTTGTAATCTATGAGTTTCCTTTTTGGGTCAGATGTGTTTCTTGTATACAGCTTGTGGGATCATGTTTGTTGATCCATTCTGTAAACATATTTCTTTTAATAGTTGAATTGAGGCCATTTACATTTATGGATATCACTGATATGTACTGGTTCAACTTTGCCATTTATGTTCCAGTTGTTTGCTTTCTGCTTTTACTCCTTGTTTAATTGCTTGTCCTACATGGTGATTTCTTTCTGTTGTTTTGGGGATTGTGGTCATTTTTATCTCTGTCTAGTATGTCTTTCAATATTCTTTCTAGGGTTGGTTTGGTGGAAATGAATTTCTTCAGTTGTTCTTTGTAATGGAAGTATCTTGTTTCTACTTTAAATTTGAATGGAAGTTTTGCTAGGTACATCAGTCTGGGTTAAAAGTTTCTTTCTTTCAGGGCTTGAAATAACTCGCTCCAAGCTAGTTGTGACCTGAGGGTTTGTGCTGAAAAGTCTACTGTGATTCTAATGGGCTTTACTTCATTAGTGAGTTGTGGCTTTTCTCTAAGAGCTTTTAGTATTCTGTTTTTATGCTGTATGTCTGAGATCTTAATCATCATATGTCTGGGTGTAGATTAATGTTGGTTGTGAAAGTCTCACATTCTATATGCTTCACTTATCTGCATATCAGATTTTTTCCCAACCTTTGGGAAATTTTCTGCTACTACTTCTGCAAGTATTTTAGTTATGTCATTTGTATTGACTCCAGTGTCTTTGTTAATGCCTATTAATCTTATATTGTTTCTCTTAGCATCATCTTGAAGCTATTGGATTGTCATTTCATGCTGCTTTGTTATTTTTAAAAGTTCTATCCTTTCATGATCACTAATTGCAATCTTGTCCTTAAGGTCCAAAATCCTATCCTCAACTTCACTTAAATGATTTTGCATGCTTTGAAAAGAATTTTTTGTGTCTTCTATGTCTCTTTGAGTTTGTTTCATGAATTCTGCATGTTTTCTATGTTGTTCATTCAAGGTTTCAATCACTTTCCCATGCTCCTGTACTTTTTCTCTATTTCTTCTTTAGCTGCACTCAGCAACTCCTTTACTAAGGTTGTTATTTCTATCTTTACATGCAAGAGTACTTATTTTTTTAAAGCAACATAAATATTGTTTGCTCCAAGGAAGCCTCACATTTTAATCAATTTTTTTCTGTATTTATGAAATTCCAGAGCATCTGGAATTTTTTAAAATTTCATTTAAAGAGAAACAAAACAAAACAGAAAAAATGGTAGCAACAATACAGAAGGAATAAAAGAACAAAAAACACTAAGAAATCATTACTTGGTAACTTACATACTGTCATCTTGGAAATAGTTGTTCAAGTTACAAAATTAAAACATACAAATACACATTCGAGCAATGAGATTGTTAACAGTTCTGCTCCACAATCTAACAAAAACAGTAATATGTTCATTCATCTTACACACTTAAACCTACATGCAATTATATCCTTTAGAGCACTTTCTTTTCCTCTCTTTTTTAAAGTAGCAATTACACATTTTGGGTTTTATTACTCCTACATTTCTTATTACTTCTTTACACTAGAGACACAATGTGATATTTATAAATATGATTCTTATTTATTTCACTAATGAGGATAGCCCCAAGTTGTCTCCATTTACCTATGAAGGCCTCAAAATCATCCTTCTTCATAGCTGAGTAATAGCCCATTGTATAAAAATACCACATCTTTTTCATCCACTCTGCAGTTGATGGGTATCTTGGTTGTTTCCAAGATTTAGCTATTACAAATTGTGCTGCTATGAACATGGGTGCACATATATCACTATGATATGACCTTTTAAGTTTTTCTGGGAAAATATCCAGGAGGGGAATAGCTGGGTTGAATGGAACTTGCAATCCTAGTCTTCTGAGGAATCTCCATACTGATTTCTACAGTGGTTGAACCAGTCTACACTCCCACCAACAGTGGAGCAGTGTTCCTCCCCCCACCCCCCACAGCCTCATGTGAGAGTACTTCTAATTTGATTTCCTCTATATCCTCATGTAATTGTTTTTTTTATTTCACTTGCTATCTTTTTAGAGATTTCTGGTGTGTTACTTTTGAAGACCTCTATTTCAATGTCTCCTGTACTTGTTCCTGGTGGACTAGATGTTTGAGATTGCATTTTGCTTCTTTGTTTTGCCATTTTCCCCTTTCGAGTTAATATTTGGTCCTTCAATCCTACTAGTATCAACTGTTGGTAGTGTGTATCTAGGGGTCCTAATATAAGGTTGATATTTGTCCAATTGCTTGGTCCCACAATGAATAGGTGGGCCCATCACCTGACTTCCTGCTGCAGGGCCTGTTGAGTGAGTCCTGTATTCTTCCTGGGCTGACAAGCCTAGTAGTATTGTTGTAGGTCAACTTTTAGTTCCTGCTATAACTTTATCTTCAGGTTATTACAGTTCATCAAATCTCCCTGTCTATAGTGTTTGTGTCAGCTGAGGCCCTACTGTGTCCCTCTTGTGTGCCTGTGTGTCTCATAAGCTCTTTTTATTTTCTTCAAGTTGGGGGAGTCCTTCTTGGCACACTCCTCACCCTGCCTGATGATTTCTGTGTGCAGGAAGAAGTCACTCACACTGTTGTCAGACTCACCAAGGTGTTACGGTTAGTTGGAGGGAGCTTTACTGCTGGCCCTATTTACCAACTGTACACCTCTATTTTAGGGGCTTACTCACCACACTGACTGTAGCCTGCTGAGATCCTCTATTTGGGTGAGGCAGTTACTGAATCTCCCATCAAGCTAGTATAGTTAACCTGCTCTAGTCGAAGATTCTGGGGAAAAGGGTGGGAGTTGCAGATCAGCTGCAGTATTAGATCCAGGATGCAGGAAGTGTCCCCGAGGGGCCAGCTGATGTCCTGTGTCCAGGCATCCAGGCTGTGTGGGCCAAGGTCCTAGGGCAGCACAGGTTCCCTGGGGCCAGCAGTTGTTGCACAGAAAACACACGGTGACATGGGCCAAGGTCCCAGAGCAGCGTGGGGTTCCTCAGTGCTGGCTGGAGTGGCACCTATTTTTGGATTTTGAGCAATGTTTCAAAGCTTCCTCGGTGCACTGGGAATCACCTGGCCCACTTTTGGCTCCAGGGACAGACTGCTGGCAAATGCTTGCCACTTGGAGCTTGCTGGATGTGGGTCTGTTGGGCCCACGGGGATTCTGTGTGTCCTCTGGTGATTTCAGATGCAGGATGTGGTCTTACTGCCTGGGAGCAAAGTTCTAAGGCTTCCCCATGCACTGGAATTCAACCCGCGCCGGTCAAGGCCTGGGACTGGATTCTGGGCCCTGCTTGCTGCTTGGAGTTCGTTGGGCATGGCCCGGTTAGGCTGGCGGGTACCTCTCATGCATCTTAGGGTGATTTCAGACTCAAGGCATGGTCTTACCACCTGGGAGCACAGTTCCAAGGTTGCCCCGATGCACTTGCTTTTAACAAAACCCAGACCGAGATTTTTTTTTTTGCTTTTAAATTTTTTTCACTCTATATTTCATTGTCACATTTTAGATATACATAATAATAACACTCATCATAGAGAGTTTGTACCCGTACATGATATCTTGCTTCTTCTTTTTTGCATTCCCCTCTCCTTTTTTGTTTCCCATTTTTTTCCTTCTATTTTTTCCTGCCCTTTCTTTCTTTTCCCCCTCCATCCTCCCTTGTTCCTCTTTTCTTTGAACATTTTCCTCCATTTCCCAATACTAATTATACATTTTGGTTCCTACTCACATTTGCAGTTTCTCATGCCAGAGAAATCATGTAATAGTTTGGCACATGTGTCCGATTTATTTCACCTCACAGTGTGGTCTTGAGTTGCATCCATTCAGCTAGAAATACCTCAAGCTTATCAAGAGGGTGATCTGGCTGCCATATCTGTCACCCCGTTGATTGTCAGGGTTGATTCAGCTGATCCAGCTGCCTAAGCAGGTATTCCCTTCCTCCCCCACAGTTCCATGCAAATTCCTCTCAAAGCTGCATGGTTTGTCAAAAGGGACCACCACCCCCTTTAAAGAAGGACCCCTTCTTCCTAAAGGGGATACAAGTAGCTGCACTCCATTGCTTGAACTTCTAAACAACCTCTCGATGTCATCCCAGGGATTTCAGAACTAAGCACCAACTTCTGTTAGGAGTTTCTCAGGAAAACAGTAATTTATTCCTGAAAGGACAATAAAAATTGTTCTAAGGAGATCTGCAGCATTTAGAGAACCTCTGACACCCTACAATCTACTAGCATTTCTTCTTATCATATAAACATATTGTGTTACGATAGCGATCTTTGCCAATGTGATGTGATGGTGTTGTGCCTCATGCTTCTTAACACATATCAATCATGGCTTTTCCCTTGCTGCTCATGAGGACTGACTCAGTGCTTAAACAGGGCCTGGCTAATCACTTGGGATCCATAAACCTCTAAAATCGAGATGGCCAGACAGAGATTGTCCATGGATTAACTCATATTTTTAACTTGCTTCATGAATACTTCCATTATTTTAGAATTAGGCTTTCCTACCAACTCCCCAGAAGAACTCCCCAGAAGAATGGAGTAATACAAAAGTGTGGGGCAGTTTGGCATACAGTGGAGACAACTTTAGACACAAACAGAGGAGCATCTGTGAAAACATTCTTTTCTATTCCCCTCCCAAGCCTGACAATTTCACAAAAAGTCTCCATTTAAACATTTGGAAACATCCCCTAAAACAGCTTTTCACATTTGCAAAGTAGCACCTAGCAAGGTCACTACGTAATGGGTCTGCTGTACCTGCCTCCTCTCCTTCCCAACTTAATTTTTGTTTTACCTGACTTCTGCTTCCCCAAAATTGCTTTCCTCTATAATATATTACACATGGTTTGTGCCTGAGGCTTTTCTTTCTAAGGAAACTGGTCTAAGACAATCTCTAGCAGAGTTTTATTTAGATAGAAAAAGTATATATAGTCCCAATGTGTAGTACATGAATCCTTGAGGTTTTCAACAGTGTATAAATCAGGAGCAATGGAAGTCATGGGGCAGAAAAAAAAAAAAAGATGAGACAAAGTGACTACTAATCCTTCCCCTCCCAGCAAGAAGCTTAAGGACAAATGCTAACCATTGCCTTGTCTCACTTTCCCTGACACTAAAAGAGAGAAATTAACACCCTCCAGCTAAAAAGAATGAAATGAGATAACAAATAAGAAATAAGATACATTATGCCATGGTTAACATAGGTCGTTGAGTCAGGCAAACTTTAGGTGAAACCCCAGATCCATTTTTTACAGACTATGTTAACTCTATCAAGTCAATATCTAACCTTGGCAAAGCACTTAGTTTCTGGAATCACTGTGAATTACAAATAAAGAACTATATGCATAGAGTTTAGCACAATGCATGGAACAGGTGCTAGAAATGTTATCTATGATTGTCTTTTAACTATTTTCAATGCTTAAAGCATTATACAAAAACTGTCCTACTGCTAGTTCATTATAACTTTGATAACTGTCTTTTTTGTAATATGTATTTCTATCATTTACATTAAATAGAACATACATGTTCCAGAAATGAAATTATTCTTAAAACAGGTATAAGTAATCAGTGTAAGACTTCCTATTTAACTCTTCCTTTCGTCACAAAGAGAAGTCTCACACTAGAATTTGTGAAATTGAACTAAATATAATGTGTGTGTAACACCAAGATTCATAAAGGTTCTTTATGTGTCAGCGATTAGAAACTAAGAAAACCACTTTCTTCAAGAAACTTAGAGGTCAGGGGAGGGAGGAGGAAGAAAGTACTTCAATTTAACTTGGTGATAATTGGATAAGTATAAAGTATTATTCGACCAGACAGAGAAACACCTAACTTAATTGCAAGTAGTCTTGACTGATAAACGGTCAAGCAAACAACCCTTTCACAGTAAAATCCAAAAATGCCAACAAAGGAAATAGATTTTTCCTTATTATTTTGAAGAATGGTAACACTTTTAAAAAAGAAATTAACCAAGTCATGATTGTCTAAGTACATCAAGAACCAATCAAATTTCATAAGCTTCAAATAAGAAAATATTTAGGAAATTAAAAATTTGAAGAGAAAAGACCAAGAATATTCTTTCCACATTGGTAATACATCCCTTTCAGCCCCATAATTTCAAAAATTTTGAACTGTTTCATGAGTGTGTCTAAATTCCTCTTAAAATCTTTTATTGAGGATGAAATATACATGTTTAAAATGAGCTGAGAAGATAGCCTCAGCTACAATACACAGGGATTTCTGCAAAGCAATTAGACAAAGTCAGTGACAGCCTACATGTCTAAAACAGAAGGACAAGTGAATGTTCAACAAATAGTAACATTTGCCAGTGGCAGTAATGAATCTGTCTCTTTTGTGCTGCGGAAGCAGCAATAAAATATAAAAAGATGAACAGGTGTTTGATACACCCTGCTTCCCTGAATTTGTGTGATTTCCTTGCCTCTGCCTGGGGGATGAAGGAACCAAGTAAAAGCACTCACTTATGATTCTCGGAACATTTCTGTGAAGTAAAAAATAGAACCTAGTAAATATCTATCTTGGTGAAATAAAGACTGTACGGGGTAGTAAGCTGTTTGGATATAGATGAAAAAAAGAAACTAGCCCAAGTCTATCCCAAAAATGAATTAGGAAAGTTCATTTATCCTTTAAAGTTATACAGAATTATAGCTCACTACACAGTAAGAATATTATCATTTTATTACCATTAATAGCTATAGATAACTTTCACTGAAAAGGGTCTACAGTGCTTTATATTCCACAGTTTGGTTTTCCTTAGAACACAGCTGGGAACAAGTTCTTTGGGGAACCTTCCTTGCAGACAAGAAAGAGAGTAAGATATGGAAGAAACTAATATAGTGGCCTTTGCTTATGTTGTTGATTTCCGCAACAAGGTCTTGATTGTGTCAACACTACTGAGAAGCACATAAAATGACTTCCAAAATTGTTCTCCTAAACAACAGGAGGTTGGAAGTCCCACAGGCTCTCAACTACCAGTGATTAATGGTGACCTCCTCTACAGTTCCGGGCTTCCCCTGGACAGGGATAAGGGAAAATCTATGGTTTAGAGAAAACCCTGAGGCAAAAACTAGGTGCATATACAGTGATTTATATGGAATCTGAATTAGGCATGAGTCAAAATTTTCTACCGAGCTGTGGCTAAATCCAGAGGCTGCCAAAGGGATGCTCCAAAGGCGACAAAAGGGTCAGACACCTGTTTTGTTTTACTTAATCCTCACCTCACGATATTATACCAGTCTCTTCACCATTTACTAAAAAGGATATTAAGGCTACGATGACTAATATAATTTATCTTAGTTCACATAGTTATACCCAAGCAACACAGGTCCTGAAATCTTAACCCATACGTATCAGTTACAGTCTCTTATATAATACATTCAGTTTTGCTATGCTAAGTAATACAAATAAACTGTTTCCAAGTATAAAACTTATGGTTCAATAGACTTTTCTAATTTGAATTTAAGGAGAATATATTTTCAGAAACTTGGGGTATATAAATGAAGTTGTTACCACATAATTGAGTTATAACACTTCAATGAATACATAATAAAATTGTTCACCTAGATTACTGGATTAGCATCCTGGGACTATTAGTTATAGGGAAGATATTCTTATCTATCTATAAGAGTAAAAAGATTTTTGGGCAACAATTACATTTCTTTTAAAATTACAGGCTAGATTATCCCAATTTTGAAAACTGAAACATTGTATTGAGTGGAAGTGTTATGGTTTATATCTAGATGTCTTCCCAATGCCTCATGTAGTCATAGGTGGGGCTTTTTGGAGGTGGCTGGATCTAGATTATGTGATACTGGTATCAAGGGTCTGTGATTAATAAATGAGTCTACTGAATGTTTTGATGTAGTTCTGGGTATAATCAAGAGTCCCCAGCCTGGGTGTGAGTGCTATCTGGCCTTAGGGTAGGTAACCTGGGTAAAATATAAGGGACAGAAGAAGGGCTAGTATTGCCACTAGTCACATGTAGCTTGCAGTTTGCTGCCTCCCTGCCTTCTGCCTGCTACCTGCCACAAACTGTTTCTCCTCTGTGATGCCACCCTGCCTTGGAGCCAGTCAACTATGAACTGAAACTGCTACCAACTGTGAGCTAAATAAACTTTTCCTCCTTAAACGTTGGGTGTCAAGTATTTTATCTCAGCAACCAGAAAAATAACTAGGAGAGGAATTGAACTAATTTTGTTGTCCACCAAGAATAAAATATAAATTAAAATCATCTCTGTGGTATATAAGTTTTGAGATGAGGCACAATATTTTAAAGTGGAAAAAAGCCTACTTTATTAGATGGTGAACAGGATAGACTGTGAGATATTTGGGGAAATAGTCTCCAGAGAGTTAGCTAACAAAAGAGTTATTTCCAAAGGGTGCATTAAGCATCAGTGTGGAGGCTTACAAGTTACCTACCTGTGTATGTGTCCATCATTCAAAGGTGAAAGGAGACACCACTGACAATTTTATTAGATCAACAACATGTATAAAGCGAGATCTACCCTGAGCAAACCAGAATGTGCTCTATTCATAGGACAAGAGGATACACTATGTCTTTCCCAATGTGAAAATATTTGCAGATTCTTGGGTCCTATGTCTGAGTTACTGTATCAGAATCTCAGACACAAAGCCCTCACATTTGTATTTCAGTATTTCTCAGTGTTTCTTAAACATACAAAAGTTAAAGCACTGGTGATTGAAATAGTCAAGTTCATTGTTTATGTGTGTATATAGTGCATGTAGAAATTTAAAGAGTGAAGTGGCTTGGCATTGTGGTAAGGTCATAAAAACTGGAAAGAAAAGAGCTTTGTCTTATACATGAATTAAACTCTATGCGCATATCTGTTGAATACCATATATATAATTCAGTTTCACATTACTACGATGAAAAATCTGAAATTTATACGGAAAAAGGATTCATTTAGTGCACATTTCTGGAAGTTCAAGATTAGGTGACCTCATTACCATGGCCTCTGGTAAGGGCATCAGACTACAATGGCAGGGAGCATGGTTCAAGGCAAACCACTCACATCATGATCTGGGAAGCAAAAAGAAAGAATGGATCAGGATTCCACAGTCTCTTGAGTACACAACCCAGTGACTTAAGAACCTGTCACCAGGGGACACTTCTTAAAGGTTAATAGCACCTCCCAATAGTGCCATTCTGCAGACCAAGTCTTTAACCTATGGACCTTTGCAGGACACTCATCCAAATAACGGCACTAATAAACAGTTTGGTGACAGAAAAAAGGAAAAGAAAAATATGATATTCCCTGATTCCTATCAACTTATAGTCTCGTATGGAAGGCTACTGTTAATAATAACAAAATAAATGGTAGTAGGAATTTATGTATCATAATGATAAGGTTAAGAATTAATAGAAGACTGTAAACTTCTTAAGGGTAAGACCTTTACCTGTCATATTCCAGAATACACTGAAGAGGGGCTGGGGATTTAGCTCAGTGGCATAAGCACCTGCCTGGCAAGCATGAGGTTGGTGAGTTCGATCCCCAGTACCAAAAAAATCCCTACCCAGAATACAATGAAGGGTGACCACTTGTGTTAGTCAGCTTTGTCACTAAGATAAAATACATGAGATAATAAATTCCATACAGAAAAGGTTTTATTATGACTCACAATTTGAGAAATTCTAGTCCTTGAGTGGTTGGCCCTATTGCTTTGGGTTTGTAGTAAGGCATAACATCATGGCAAAAGGGCATATTGGAGCAAAACCACTCAACTTACAACCAGCAAGAGAAAAAAAAAAGGTCAAGGCCGGTCCCACAAACATCAGGACCTTCCCCTAGGCCCCACTACTCAAAGATTTCATTACTTCCTAACAACACCACACTTGGGACCAAATTTTTAACACATAGGCCTTTGGTGAACATTTAAAATCCAGACCAGAACACCAAACGAACCTGATTTTCCAAGAACACAGAATGTTTAGTGCCCAAATTAAAAAAGTCTCAGTCAAATGAGGACAAGCCAATCATCCTATTAGTGAATAAAATGATCAACAGAGATTCTAATAAAACACCTGTATACACAAATGAGGTGAGTAGAAGTATTCAATCATATTGAATTCTGCCATTTTCTATGTGTTTAGGTGTTTTATCATAACAAGGATCTAAGTTAAGTCTGAGAATAAGAAACTGAGCCTCTAAGAATTTAATTACATTTGTTCCTTGGTATACATGAGGAACTGTTGCCAGAAACAGATCCAAAACCGAAAGATATTCAAGTCTTTTACATAAAATGTCATAGTATTATAGGAAGCTGAGTTAGTGAAAAATATTATAGGCAGTGAGACAGGGCTAGGTCCTGGAAGGAGCCAGTATAGCAGTATAGAATTTCTCAAATTGTGAGTCATAATCAAACCTTTTCTGTATGGAATTTATTATCTCATGTATTTTATCTTAGTGACAAAGCTGACTAACACAAGTGGTCACCCTTCATTGTATTCTGGGTAGGGATTTTTTTGGTACTGGGGAGCAGTATATTGCAACTGTAGGGGAGACAGACACCTCTTGCTGTGGGCCAGACCTCAAGACAAAAGAGCAAACAAATACCCCCATATCCTAAGGACTAATATTATAAGTAGTTCTCTACCACTCTGAGGAAGTCAGGAGTCATCATCCCAACCCTCTACGGGAAAAGTCACTGCTCTCTAAGAATACCCACTTTCTATATGACTCACTTCTCCATTTGTCCCTGATTTAATCAGTTTTACCTGAACAATTAATCCCATTGGTTAACCATAGTTTTGTCCCACTTTATGCCCATCTGCCTTGCAAGTTCCCAGTTCTCCCCACCTTGAACCCATCTCACCCCATGATTTTATTCTACAAAATGTCCCTAGAAAAGTCCCTAGAAAAGACAGAATCTTTGGCAACTTGCTCAGGACCATTCTCTCTCAGACAGAAGCTTTGTTTCTCTCAATAAATATATTCTGCTCTTAACCTCCACTGTCCCTAACATTCATTCTTCAATTTTAGAGAAAATGAACTCGTACCGGACATAGTAGTTCAGGAGTTTCATTTCTCTATATCAATGGTATTTGTATATAACATCCACATTCTTGCAAATACTTCAAATCATCTCTACATTACTTATAATACTTAGTGCAATGTTCAGTGCTGTGTAAATAGTTACTATACTATACTGTTTAGGGAATAATGACAAGAAGAGACTACATATATTAAGCACACGTGGAAGTTTGGTTCCACAGATGGGGGCCGTGTGGATGTGAGAGCTAAATGTACTCTACTTCTAGTCCTGTAGATTGGACATGGCCGAACTGGGGCTGGGAGAAGAGTCCAGAGGCCTCAAAGGTAAGAAAAGAAAGTGGTCTGAGTTCATTGCTGTGAACCTCAAAATAGAAAGAAAGGTGGAATCAGAACTGGATTCTTCATCCTAGGGAAAGTAGCCATGCTGTATTTATGGAAAGCTGTTTTGTTTTATTAACACACTTACGCACACGTGCCCAGGGTAGTTTGCTTACCTCCCTCCCTTCCAGCAGCTGCTTTGAAGCCAAGCAGAAGTTCCAGAGGGAGCCGAGCTGTTTCCAGCAGCTGTTCTCAAACACCTAACTTCATTTTCAGATCAGAGCTGGAGTTTGAAGCTCTTAAAACCCATGCTGCTTCAATCAAACAAGAGCAGAAGCAGCCAAAACAATCAGCACCTCACAGACAACCTATTTGAATGCCTCTCTGCGTACCAATGCCTCAGGCACAACCTAGTATGGGGCTGCTTGCTAAGTCTATTTGCAATTCCTCTCCCCCTCATTTCACTGTAATAGAGACAGACTGAAGGAGAGAAGGTGTCTCTGACTCGCTCTCTCTCCTCCCCTTTTTTAGATGATAAAGTGTTGAAATGATAAAGAAAAAATGACATATGC
The DNA here is from genome assembly GCA_004027295.1 of Dolichotis patagonum. Taxonomy (NCBI): domain Eukaryota; kingdom Metazoa; phylum Chordata; class Mammalia; order Rodentia; family Caviidae; genus Dolichotis; species Dolichotis patagonum. Next base: position 10,215 of record PVJX010002118.1, on the reverse strand, counting down.
ATCCTAAAAATGAAAAAAACAGTATTTTGTAATTTTTACTCAAAACTTTTTATAAGAAGTCAAATGTTACAGATAGAGTAGAAACTCACAGCTCCTACCCAGATTTATTTCCCTTCTTTGCTCCCAGAGGTAACACTATATATATATACTTTTCCACCCAGCTTCCTGTTAATCCAAGTTTCATTAGTATGTATGTGTTCACAGCAAATAGGAAATAGTGAATAATGCTGTGTGAGTTACATTTGTACTCCCCACTGATAATTGCATACTGTATGTCTCTCCATGGTTTAAATTTTTCTTGACCATTTTTGCTTTTTTAATAGACACATGACAACTTAGCACATTGATTTCAATTGTTTTATGCTATTTGATTACACAAAGATTGCAGAATTCTCTTTTTAATTCTCCAGCATTAAATGCTTCAATTCCCATTATTAACTCATTATTGCACTTCTGCATTTTAGTAACCTTCTGAGGCATACTTTTGCCTTATGACCTATGTTGTACAAATAAAGAAAACAAAGTTGAGAAACATCAAATAACAAACCAAAATCTTGTCACTGATAAGTGTACCACAGACATCAAGTAGCAGGCCAGAGGAAGCTTAAAATTGTTTTACAAATACAGTGGACTCCATGTGAAAGAAAGAGAAAGGGCTAGCACTTTGGGCTACTGACCCAAGAAGTCCTTCATGTCACCTTCAGAAAGATTTTATGACTACAGGTGTCTCACTTCCTTTTTTTTAATACAACATTTATTATACAAAATTTTTGGCCATTGACACACTATGGAGGTGAGAGAACAAGGACTCACCGAGAAGCAAGCCTTCCCTGCAAACAAGCACCATGTGCAAGCTGCCGCCATTGAGAGGACATCCAAACCCCAGCCCCTTCCACATGCAGGCTGGCAAACAGGAAGAGCCAATCCCCCTGCTCCCTTCCCCTCCCCCAGTAAGCAACTGGATGATCCAGAGAAACACAGGCTGCAACCAATTGCTATTGAGGTGAAATGCAATTTGATGCTTGTGGTGCCTTGGTGCTTTACTTACCTTGCAGTTTGAAGCCCAGTGGTCTGATCATCTATTCAGAGGATAGTGGTTTGCAGTGTGGCATCTAGGGGAGATCTCTTTCTGAAGGTGGTAGCCATTGTTAATTCCCTATTATCTTGTTTTGAAGTCCTGTATCACTTTCATTGTTTTTTAGGTTTGGGTTTTGTTCTGTTTTATTTCATTATATCCAATGGCATGAGCAGCTGTTTCAAAGATCCAAAATATATTATGGTAGCCATTTTGGATTTACTATTGTCTTGTTTTGAAGTCCTTTATTACATTCATTGTTCTGTTTTTATTGGTTCTATTCTGTTCTGTTCTGTTTAACTTTTACTATGCCTGAAGGTACCTGCAGCTATTTTGAAGACAATATGGTAACTACTGTTGATTTTGTACTGTTTTGAAGTCCTGTATCACTTATACTCATTTGTTTTGATTGGTTTTATTCTGTTTTATTTTTCTTGGTTTTATCTTCTCTAAAATAAAAAAAAATTAAAAAGAAAAATGTTCAATTGTACATCCCTTCTCCATCTTTTGGAGTTCCAAATCTTTCAGCCTCTGGCTAGTTTTACAACTCAAGAAGACTTTCTCAAGGATATGGAAACCATTCCTTTAAAATACAATCATTAAGAAAGACAGAGCTACTGTCTCCCAGTCTCTGTGGGAAAACAGGTGTTTGGCTTCTGTAAGCAGCAGTTAGCAAACACAGATACCTAATCATATCAACCTTATCCCTAATGTTCTCAGTCACTTTTCTACCAGCTCACTACAGCCTATAAAATTTCTCATCTTTTGCTTCAGAGAAGTAGAAGTCAATCTCTCTCCCTTGTTTCAGTAGTATTCACACCTACTGCAATAGCCTTGAAATCTTTTCTTTGCATTTCAAACAAATTTTGGAGGCCATTTTTCTCTTATGTTACCTATTACCTGTTATTATGCAAATCAGGCTACTGTTTCCCTTTTTTATGTGTTTCCAATATTTGCTAAAAAAGCAAAATGCAGAATTTTAGGTATTCAACAATTTTTTATACCAGTGATGTTCTTCAAAGCTTGTCAAAGATACCAATTTAAGGGTACAAACATCTTCATTCTCCATTCTGTAACTCTTATCCCTTACATTCCAAACAAGGAGTTGCCTCAAGAAGTTAGAGTACTGCAAGGACTCTCCCTAACTCCTACCTGAGACCACTCAAACACCACTAACATAATTCACATCTTGCTAACAAACCAACACTCTTCAACTGTAAGTTCTGCAGCTACAGATGTAGTTCCTTTTCCGCCTTATAAGGAAAACAATCTAGAGACCATGCAGAAGCTGTAGAATCCTTGCAGAAAATTTCTGTCTCAGGACCTACAGAAGTGAAATGGCAATAAAATAATTCAAACTTGTCATGGTTACTTACTCCTAGGCTGTTTTCTAAACAAAATTAGTCGATGTTATTATCAAGAAGGCAAATATATGCAGTCAGAAGCAAGTGGTGTTTTTAGAACAACTACAGAACTCTGATCTGTAAGACCACTGTGTTTTACTGAGTGTGAATAAATGATTATGGAGTAGGAAAGAGAGAAAGATATCAAGAATCATGTCTCAGGGAAAACCCAAAGGCAAATTGTGGTCGGCCCTCTTCCTAAATGCTACTCCCACCATTATCCTCTTTTACACCTCTAAATGAATCAAATCATCTTATTTTGATGATTAAAAATGCCACACATGACTGGGGAGCTACCGGGACATTGGACTGGGTCCAGCAGATTGCAGGGCCTTAGTCAGCCGTGCTCAGCGGCCTTGTTTCAGTCCAGGAGGCAGGAAACTTGCTCAAGGACTCTGGGGGCCTGGGGATGGTTGCAACCAGCACTGCCAGCTGCAGAGTTCATATCCACACCCCTAAGACAGGGGATTGTACCCTGGGGGCTCTGCCAGCCCCAGTTCTCCAGGCCCAGCTTCTGCATCTCAATCAAGAGAGAGAAGAATCTTCAGAGAGGTGGGGATTGCCTGAGGTGAGTTCCTGTGACCTGGGGAAAGTAGAGACCTACATTCCGGCTTTTGAGTTCCTGGGGAGCTACAAGGATGCTGGACTGGGTCCAGCAGATTGCAGGGCCTCAGTCAACCAGGCTCAGTGGCCTTGTTTCAGTCCAGGAGGCAGGAATCTTGCTCGAGGACTCTGGGCTCAACTGAGCTGGCCTAGGGTCAGATTGTGACCAGCACTGCCAGCTGCTAGGTTCATATCCACACCCCTAGGACAGGGGATTGTGCCCTGGAGGTTTCTCTGGCCCCAGTTCTCCATACCCTGCTTCCGCCTCTCAATTTAGGGAGCTAAGTACCTGCGGAGAAGCTGAGACAGCTCCAGTAGCTGAGGGTGCATTAGGAGATTTGCGACACACCCAGAGGAAGATTTGGAACACCACTGAAAACAAGGAAATAAAGAAAAATGACAAAAGGAAAGACCAAAAGGCAGGCTCAAATCACCAGCCCATTCCAAGAAAGCCTGGGAGCCATGTACATAGAAGAAAATAGAAGCCATACACCTAAAATGAATGAAATGATATCAACTGAAATAAAGAAGCAACTAGGGGAAAGTATGGAGAAATTCAAATTAGAAATAATTGCCCAGGTAAAAGAAGAAATGATAAAAGTAGTGAAAGAAATAGTGAACACATCTAGTGAAAACACAGCTAAAAAATTAGTGGAAGAAAGCAAACAAATAGAATCCCTGAATGAACACTATAAGAAACAAGCAGAAAACATAAAGCAGATTCAAAGAGATATACAGGAAATCAAAATTCTATTGAAAGCTGTAAAAACTGTCTCAATGAAAGTGAAGATAGAATTTCAGACCTCGAAGATAAAATCGCAGCTAGTAAGCAGGAAAGAACTTTTAAAAATAACAAAGAATCAGGAAATAACAATTCAACAGCTGCAAGATGATGCAAAGAAAAATAACATAACATTAATAGCTATAAATGAAAAAGAGGGGGACAGCCCAAATGATATCAAGAAGATATTTACAGAAGTAATAGCTGAAAATTTTGCAAACATGAGAAGGGAAACTGACATTTGGATTAGTGAAGCATATAGAACTCCAAATAGCCATAACCACAATAAAACTACATCCAGACTCATAATAATCACCATCCCAGAAAACCACCATAAGAACAGACTACTAAAAGCTGTTAGAGAGAAAAGACAGATCACCTATAAAGGAAAACCTATCAGAATCACAGCAGACTTCGCAACACAAAAAATGAAGGCAAGAAGAGCATGGAGTGAAGTATTTCAGATCCTAAAGGAAAACCACGTCCAAACCAGACTGACGTACCCTGAAAAACTGTACTTCAAAATGGATGGAGAAATAAGATACTGCCATGACAAAGAACAGCTGAAAAATTTCATGACCACAAAACCAACCCTACAAGGAATACTGAAATATATTCTAGATACACATAGGATAAAACCACCAAGCAAAGTAGACAATTAAATAGAATGGAAAGCTAAAGATACAACAGCAGAAAGATAACATGTCAACAATAAACCAATATATAACAGTTATACTCATTAATGTAAATGGCCTCAACTCACCAATCAAAAGAAACAGACTGGCAGAATGGATCAAGAAACAACATCCAACCATATGCTGTCTACAAGAAACCCATCTTACCCAAAAGGAAACTCATAAACTGAAAGTCAAAGGATGGAAAACAATACTTCATGCAACAGAAACCAAAAGAAAGCAGGAGTAGCAATCCTGCTTGCAGACAATGTGAATTTCAAACCAAGAATGATCCAAAGAGATAAAGAAGGTCACTACATACGAGTTAGGGGAAAATTTCAAGAGGAAGAGATAACAATCTTAAATATATATGCACCAAATTCCAGAGCACCCAGCTATACAAAGCAAATATTAACAGAAATGAAAAGTCAAATAAGGAATAACACAATTATAACAGGAGATTTTAACACACCATTGACACAGAGGGACAGATCAACTAGACAGAAAATCAGCAAAGAAATAACAGAACTGAATCACACCTGTGAACAAATGGACTTGATAGATGTATATAGAGTTTTCCATCCAACAACATCAGAATATATTCTTCTCAGCAGTACACAGGACATGCTCTAAAATAGACCATATACTAGCCCACAGAACATATTTAAGTAAATGCAAAAGAATTGAAATTATCCCATGCATGTTATCGGATCATAGTGCCATGAAATTAGAGATTAACGATAAAAGCAACTGCAAAAACCTCACAAACGCATGGAAACTGAGTAATACACTCTTTTCTTTTCTTTTTTTAAAACTTTATTTAAAGATAAAAAACAAAAAAGAAAACAACCAAACAAAACAGAAAAAGGGTAGCAAAAATACAGGATTCCAAAGGCAAAAAAATGAAAGAACAACAATAACAACAACAAAACAAAAACACTAAGAAATCGCCACTTGATAGGTTACATACTGTCATCATGGGAAATAGTTGTTCAAGTTACAAAATTAAAACACACAAAGTATACATTCAAACAGTGAGACTAAAACAGTTCTGCTGAACAATCCAACAAAAACAGTAATGTGGTCATCTATCTTATACACTTAAACATACATTCAGTTATATCCTTTAGAGCACTTTCTTTTCCATATATATATATTTTTTTTTAAATTTTATTTTAAAGGGGTAAAATTAAACACAGCAAAACAGAACAGAACGGGACTTAAGAAAGCATAAATTTCAAAGCTATACAACCAAGGATCTTCACTACCTGTCATATTGTCTCTTGTTTTCTTCCAAATGGTTGTCCATATCTATGTATATGGGGAGCTCATACTAAATACCATAGCCAATTTTTTCACAAGATGTGTAGTTAATTGGCTCCCACTTGCTAAGGGGGGGGGGGGACATGAGACAGGACGACATGAGATGTCTGATTCTCAGCCTGCCCACCAGCAGGATTACAGCCTCCCCCCAGAGAGGGAAGGAGATCCTTGTTCTCCTGGAACCCAGAGTCAACTGCATGGTGCAGGTCCCGACACACCAGGGTCTCTCTCCTATAGGCCACCGAAAGTCTGCCACACTCTCAGCCGCCCCCCTGAGAGGGAAGGAGCTCCTTGTTCTCCTGGCACCCCAAGTCAACCACACGGTGCAGGTCCCAATGTGCCAGGGTCTCTCTCCTTCAGGCCGCCAAAAGTCTGCCACACTCCCAGCCACACCCCAGAGAGGGAAGGATCTCCTTGTTCTCCCGGCACCCCGAGTCAACTGCATGGTACAGGTCCCGATGCACCAGGGTCTCTCTCTCCTTGAGGCCACTGAAAGTCTGCCACATTCTCAGCCACCACCCAGGGAGGGGATGAGCTCCTCGTTCTACTGCCACCCGGAGTCAACCACATGTTGCAGGTCCCGAGGTGCCAGGGTATCTCCCCTGCAGGCCCCCCAAAGTCCACCATACTCACCTGCTATTTCTTTCTGATGAATTGACCATTACATTTCCAAAGTTCTGAAATGGCCAACAGACCACAGAAAAATTCTCTTTAGGCCCCTGTTTAAAACCAACAGCTACAGCAATCTGCTGGCCTTGCTTCAGGGCCATGAATAATACACTCTTGAGCAATCAGTGGGTCACAGAGGAAATTAAAGAAGAAATTAAACAATATCTACATGCAAATGGAAATACAAACACAACTTACCAGAATTTGTGGGATGCAATGAAAGCAGTCCTCAGAGGAAAATTTATTGCACTGAGTTCCCACATCAGGAAGACAGAACTAACACAAATAAACCTGATACAACTCAAACATCTAGAAAGAGAAGAGCAAGCCAAGCCCAAAGTCAAAAGAAGGGAGGAAACTATAAGGATTAGAGCAGAAATTAATGCAATAGAGACTAAGAAAACAGTACAAAGGATCAATGAATCACAGAATTGGTACTTTGAAAGAATAAATAAAATTGATAAGCCCTAGGCCAACCTTATTTAAAAAAGGAAAGAAAAAACTCAAATTCATGAAATAAGGAATGAAAAAGGTGAAATTACCACAGACTCTGTGGAAATACAGAAGATGATCAACACCTATTTCGAAAAACTCTACTTTCATAGGTTCGATAACACTGAAGAAATAGACAGATTCCTAGATACATATGAACTACCAAAGCTGGATCAGGAAGATGTAAAACTGCTGAATAACCCAATTTCTATTAATGAAATTGAAAATTAAGACCTTGCCAACAAAGAACAGCCCAGGCCCAGATGGATTCACTGCAGAATTCTACAACAAATACAAAGAAGACTTAATGCCAACACTTCTCAAACTCTTCAATGAAATTGAAAGGGAAGCAATTCTTCCTAAGTCATTCCTGGAAGCCAATATTACTCCAGTACCAAAACCTGAGAAAGACCCAACTAAAAAAGAGAACTATAGGCCAATCTCCCTAATGAACATAGATGCAAAAATTCTCAATAAAATATTAGCAAACAGGATGCAGCAAATCATCAATAAGATTGTTCACCCCGACCAAGTGGGATTCATCCCAGCAATTCAGGATGGTTCCACATACATAAATCAATAAATGTAATCCACCATATCAATAGAGCCAAAAGCAAGAACCACATGATCATCTCTATAGATGCAGAAAAGGTCCAACACTCATTCATGATAAGAACCTTACAGAGAATTGGAATAGATGGTCTTTACCTCAATATGATAAAGGCCATCTATGACAAACCTAGAGCCAGCATCATACTAAGTGGCCAAAAACTGAAAGCCTCTACCTTAAAATCAGGTACAAGACAAGGATGTCCCCTGTCACCACTCCTATTCAACATAATACTGGAAATACTAGCCAGAGCAATTAGACAAGAGAGAGAAATAAAAGGAGTAAAGATAGGAAAAGAGGAAGTTAAATTATCATTATTTGCAGATGACATACTTTACATAGAAGACCCCCAAAACTTCATTGAAAAACTCCTAGATATAATAAATAAATTCAGCAATGTAGCTGGATACAAAGTCAATACTCAAAAATCAATAGCATTCCTATGCACCAACAACAAAAATACTGAAAGAGAGGTAAGAGAAGCTACACCCTTCACACTAGCATCCGAAAAAATGAAATACTTAGGAATTAATCTCATGAAAGAAGTAAAAGAGCTATACAAGGAAAATTATAATACCCTGAAAAAGGAAATCGAAGGGGACCTCAGAAAATGGAAAGACATCCCCTGTTCATGGATAGGAAGAACAAACATTGTGAAAATGGCCATTCTCCCAAAATTACTATACAGATTCAATACAATTTCAATCAAAATACCACTAACATACCTCATAGATCTAGAGAAATCACTCCTAAAATTCATCTGGAACCAGAAGAGACCTAGAATAGCAAAGGCAATTCTAAGCAGCAAAGGCAAGGCAGGAGTCATCACAATCCCTGATTTGAAATTATACTGCAAAGCTAATGTAATAAAATTAACATGGTACTGGAATAAAAACAGACATGAAGATCAATGGAATAGGTTGGAAGATACAACAACAAGCACAAACTCACTCAACCACCTTTCTTTGATAAAGGGGCCAAACATGTTCATTGGAATATGACAGTCTCTTTAACAAATGGTGCTGAGAAAATTGGCTATCCGTATGCAGAAGACTAAAACTAGACCCATGCCTATCACCATGTACTAAACTAAAATCTAAATGGATCAAAGATCTCACTATTAAAACAGAAACACTAAATCTGTTGGAAGACAAAGTAGGTAAAAACCTCGAAGATATAGTGGTAGGTACAGAATTCATGAACAAGAATTGAACTGCATGGGAAATACTTCCCAGAATCAGTAACTGGGACCAAATGTTATAAAGAGTTTCTGCATGTCGAAAGAGATTTCCAGCTGAGTGACAAGAAAACCCACGAATTGGGAAAAACTCTTAATGGACAGTCCCTCACACAAAGGACTTCTGTGTAGAACTTATAAAGAATTTTAAAAAATCAGACCTGCAAAATTCAAAGACCCAATCCAAAAATGGGCATCTGAAATGAATATACAGTTCTCTGATGAAGAAATACGAATGGCAAATAAATACATGAAAAAATGTTCATCATCATTAGTCATTAGAGAAATGCAAATTAAAACCACACTGAGATTCCATCTCACCCCAGAAAGAATGGCCAAGATAGAAAACACTACCAACAACAAGTGTTGGAGAGGCTGTGGGGAAAAAGGAACTCTTCTTCACTGTTGGTGCTAGTGTAGTCTGGTGAAACCACTGTGGAGGTCAGTCTGGAGATTCCTCAAAAAGCTGGATCTGGAGGTCCATTTGACTCAGCTATTCCACTTCTAGGCATATTCCCAGAAGATGTGAAAACATCATACCACAGTGATATATGTGCACCCATGTTTATAGCAGCACAATTTGTAATAGCCAGATCTTGGAAACAACCTAAGTGCCCATCAACTGAGGAATGGATAAAAAAGTTGTGGCATTTTTATACAATGGAGTACTACTCCGCTATAAAGAATGATCACATTGAGATATTTATAAATAAATGGACATGACTTGAGGCCATACTCATAAGAGAAATAAACCAGACTCACATGTCTAAATACTGTATAGTCTCCCTAGTATGAGAGTTGAAAAGTGTATATAAGATTTTATGGTAAGCGTTAGTCCCCATCTCATAGCTTTGAAGCCTTTCAATGTTTTCATTCATCAGTTGGAATGGTTTTATTCTGTTTTGTTTGACTATATCATGCGTGATGGTATGAACAGCTGTTTTGAAGAAAAGAAAACATTATGACAGCTATTGCTGATTTAATATCATCCTTCTTAGAAGTCCTACCATGCTTTTTTTTGTTCTATTACCATTGGTTCTGTCTACCACATTGTGTCTCATTGGAATTTGAATATGTGTGATAGTATAAACAAAATTTTTTATTGAAAATGAGATTTTATAGTACCCATTGATCATTCTCTGTTATTCGGTTCAGAATGCCCTGTAATTCTTTCACTCTTTGAATGGTTTTATACTATTTTGTTATGTTTGATATTATTGTATTTGAAACTATGCTCAACTATAGCAGAGAAAGACATATTGTGATAGCTACTGTTAATGTCTGGTTGTTTTAATGTAAAGTACTGTGTTGCCTATGTTGTCCTGTTCTGATCTGCTCTGTTCTGCCC